>CAHIKZ030000247.1:882500-937500 GCA_903632075.3 Acanthosepion pharaonis | reverse complement strand
ATAACCCAATGGCCATCAGACAAGACCTTCAGAATGATCTGAGTTTGTCAGGAGTTAACATAACTAAGCAAATGATTAGTAATGAACAACGCAGAGACGGTATAAAGTCGCACTTCCCAAGAAAGACACCACTCCTTCTGAAACGGCATAGAGATACCAGGTTGAAATTTGCGACAGAGAGTTCTTTGGATAGATGAGAGTAAAATTGATTTGTTCGGTCGCAATTCCCTGAATCATATATGAAGGAAAGACGGCGAAGCATACTTACCCAAGAACACCATACCAGCTGTCAAATTTGGTGGGGGTAGTATCATGCTTTGGGGCTGCTTTTCGATGCGAGGTGTTGGCAAACTAGCAATTATAGACGGTAGAATGAATGCAGAAAAATAGCAACAAATCCTAAGCGAAAATTCATCGATTTCTGTGGAGAATCTTGGGCTTCCTCCTGATTGGATCTTCCAGCAGAACAATGATCCCAAGCATACTACTAAGAGTGCGAAGAATTGGCTTGCTAATAACAATGTTGACATCTTACAATGGCCCAGTCAGTCACCGAATTTGGATCCAATAGAGAATTTATGGCGGTTTTTGAAAAATAAGATCCGTCATAGAGGTCCAACAAACATCAAAAACCTGAAGACAATTATCCAGGAAGAATGGGACTAAATACCTACTAAAGTATGCGAATCTTTAATTAAAGACTACAGGAAGAGATTGGTTGCTGTTGAACTTAATAAAGGCTTTTCTATAAAATATTAAATGGAGAAAACATGTTTTTGTTCTGCTGTACGATCATTTTTAAACCCCTAAAAATTTAAATATTGCTATATTTTCTTAACCATGGAATATTATTTAGTTTTATATGCATACATTTTTAGTATGCAATCTGATACAGAAGATATATTCCCGTTTTGTTAAGTTAATATGTTACAAATAAAAATATGAAATATTTTCATGTGTTCAATCCCGTATTCAACCCCACTGTAAGTCTTATATGCAGGAAAAGACTCGGGTCGCATCTGCCTTTTAGTCATATCAGCCAGGTAAGAGAGAGAGAGAGAGAGAGAGAGAGAGAAAGAAAGAAAGAAAGCAAGAAAGCAAGAAAGAAAGAAAGAAAGAAAGAAAGAATTAATACAAGTAAAAGGCAGATTGATGTTACCCTTCAGCATCCCGACTGTAGAGTTTCATAGACAGACCATCCGGAAATCACTTCGTCCACTGGTCAAGAGGTATCAGCAATTGACTACTTATACTTCTCTTCATTTTTTCTTTTTTATGTACACTTTTCATTTGTGTAAGTTTTTTTCATAGTCCGTATGTGCGTACATGTAGAATGTCTTTGCTATTTGTCCTTTTCTTGTTTTTTTGTTTATTTGTTTGTTTTATTTTCCACTTTACACTCACTCCTTAATATTTTTATGCTTTTTCCTCTTTTATTTCAATTGTAGCCATTTTGACTTCTGGTTCATTTCACCTCAAGCATGTCAATACATTCATTAAGACACAAGTGTGAGAGAATATGAGATAAAAAGACTATTAAGGAATGAGAATAATAAGGAACAAGAATTAAGAAGACAGAAGATAACGATTAATATAACGTTTTAATTTTTGAAGATTAATGTTGACTGGGAAGCAAGAAGTCAGAAGAGAGTTCCATAAGCAAGAAGTTCAATAGAAGAAGCTATAAGCATAGAACTTATAATTACATGTCGCCATTTTAACTCTAAAATGATGAAAACTTGCTGTCAATCTAGTACAGCGCTTAAATTCATTAGCATGAAAGTATTTATAGAAAAAGCACATGGAAGTTACGTTACGGCGACGGGAAATGGACTGAAACAGAGATGTCGGGTCAGGACCAATAATATTGCAGATTCTTCATTGAATTTTATTCCGAATCTCTAAACATACATCAGGCGCAGTAGACCAGACGTGACAGCATTATTCAAAGCATGGACGAAGGCTATACTTATAAATATTTAAGATAGATTCTAGCGAGAAACATTGTCCAGCAGAACGCAGTGAACCAAATTTCTTTTAAATCAAAACAAAAACAAATTATTCAATAAGAAAATAAATCTAAAAAAATATTTTATGAGAGGGTAAAAAATAAATAAATGTAGATTATAAGAATTTTTAAAACTTAAAATCTGACTAAGCTTTGTCTCACTTTTTTAGCCTTCCGACAAATTTATTTTGTGATGCCGTACCTGCAACGAAACCTAACAGGACTTAAGAAAAAAAGAGACTCAGAGAAATGTTTTATTCCCCGATTATTTAAAAATCATTTTTATAGTCTTAACTTACACATATTACTTGCATTTATTTTAGAGAACGAAATACTTATGTTACTATGTTAAAATTATAAGCTGTATCAAAACCTTTTGTGCTGGGATTTTGGTTTCCTTGGGAGACAATTATTCTTGAGAAATATATTTGACCAAACAATTTGATGTTTTTTTTTTTTTTTTTCATATTGGAAATGATGCATTTCGGAAACTAACAAATATATTTATGAAAGAATTCATACCACACTTTAATTTGATAACATTAAACTTAAAAAGAGGAAAAGCATCTACTTAACCCAGTGGAATTTTAAAATTGCCACGAATGAACATTGTTAATTTTTCTATTTCTTTCTTTCTTTCTTTCTTTCTTTCTTTCTTTCTTTCTTTCTTTTCTTTCTTTCTTTCATCGCCTAACTTCTTTTACCCGAAAAGTAAACATATATATCAAATTAACATGCAAGTCCTGCTATGATGCGAACGAACCCATGGCAAAAAAAAAAAAAAATTACAGCGGAAAAAAAAAACAGTGGACAAAATCCCAGCCTCTTGCCCCAAAATTGGATAAAATCCTAAGCACATAAATAAGTCTCAGATATAAAAAGAAACAAGTTTAATATTAACAATTCAAGGAACTTTAAATTTTAATGGCAAATTGAGCTAATAATAATAATAATAATAATATTGATAATAATAATAATAATAATATCCAAAATATACACTTATATGAACCAGAAAAAAATTATTTCTCTCTCGTATTTCATGAGTTTATAGGTCCATTCTGTTTGCAACAGAAATTCATAGTAAATCGATACAACCTATAAAACACTTTTTTAAAAATAATGCAACGGTCACATATTCGATATATTTCATAGTTAGGGAGTCCTAGTATCCCATAAGACCCGAGACAGTTGAAATTTCTCGAAGATATAACAAGGAAAGAAGGTTTGAAAAATTCGACACTCACAAGACATAATTAAGACAAGAATGACAGTGAAACAACGAGTAAAATACTTAACAAGCTTATGTAAATGGATGACAAAACTGGGAGGCATAGTAAAGAAGCAAACATTGCTACATAGAATAGGAAGTTGTGGAGAACCATGGCCGTCCATATCCTAAAGGGGCACAGCACGAAGAAGAAGGAGGAGGAGGAGGGGGACAACACTACTGCTAGGTATAAATGGTTTACGGCTGTATTACGTTGGTTCTAGTACGATCACCGCAGTTAAGCAACGTCGAGCCTGGTCAGTACTGAGATAGGGGACCGCTTGGGAATACCAGGTTCTGTAAACTTGAATGTTATGGGTTGTGTAATGGATAACGGCTCAGAATGAGAAATCGGAGACCCGAGTTCGAATTCCAGTTGGGTTCATTACATTCACATGTGCAAATATCCTTGGGAAAGGCATGAATCCATCTCTTCTCCTCTCAGCTTTGAGTTAAATAGTAGAACTTGTATCTGAAAATCATTATTATCTCCAGCGATTTTCTCATCTCCGTCACCTCGAGTCTCTTCTTCATCTTTGAGACTCGAGGTGACGGAGATGTGTTTCTACAGAAGGATGGCAAGGATATCATGGACCGAGCGTGTAAGCAACAATGAGGTCTTAGAGAAAATGCAAACAAAGGGGAGGTTTATACATAACATCAGGAAGAGGCAGCTGAAGTTTCTGGGACACATAATGAGGAAGAAGGGCCTGGAGAATCTGATACCCACAGGTCGAATAAAGGGAAAGAGAGACAAAGGAAAACAAAGCATGCCATACCAAGCGGGTTTAATCAAATGGACGACAATGAATGGTCTGGTGGAGGTAACTGAGGAAAGGAACTTGTTGAGAACTGCAAGGGCTAGACGGAGGTGATGGCCATGATCGCCTACGTCCTGAAAGGACATACTATATAAAATGAAAGAAGAATGCTGCATATAAAAAGCTCGGATATCTCGAGGCAATTACAGTTGAGGTGAGACGAACTATGGTAAACAACTTGATAGTGATTTACTAAGCATAGCTTTGATGTGGCACAAGGCATAGAGTAGGGAGCACCTAATGAGGATTTTAATTAGTCTAGCTAGACAAGCTTACTAGCCATTACACCAAGTCGAAATATTCCTTTTATTCACTGTTTTCTTTGGTTGTTTTTAGCGGCATACCAACCTCAATGGATAATGTAACGCCGAATTCTAAACATTATGTACGCAGTTTTATGACTTCAATTACAGATATTTTGTACATAATTGTATATTTTCAGGGTAAACGTATGTTTTATAGATATATAGTTTGTAGATAAAATGTATTGTTGGTATTTTTTTAATAGAATATATTGCTGGTATATTTACTATAAAAATATATCTTTATACTTTCCTAGGGTTTTCATTTTTGTTTGGTTGTTCCACAGCTTGGGCCCTAACTGGTGCCACCACCCCGGGTCAAGTTAGAACAGCAATTAAAAGCTGGTTCCACGCTTCTCAAAACATCCAATGTCACCATCAGAGGCATTGCTGCCAGATGTAGTTTATCGTCTTACACAGAAGTATTTTATTTACAAAGTATATCTTAGATGTAGCACAATGCCGTAAGTAGGGAGAACTCTGTGCGGACCGAACTCACTAATCAGTCGTAAGTGATTTAGCGAGGCAAGCTTGCTAACCATTGCACCACGTCGAAGTGTGTGCAAATACCCTGCTTGTGATATTATAAGACCTGTCTGGCTGAGAGTTGAAAAAAAAAAAATGGAAAAACAAAGTAATAAACAGATTTTTCATTCGGCACGGGTCACTTCTTAGACACTAACGGCGTTCACGCTCAATGAAGCATGGCCTTTACTGATAAAAGTAGACAAATTAAATGACACAAGATGGCTTTATACTGCCTCGTTCACTATCCCACTGCCGTTACATGCCACCGGCAGTTCCTTTTTATTTGTTTTTTTTTTTATTTCTGTCGCTTTTTCATCCTTTTTGCCTATTTGAACGCCTTCTAAGCCTACGCCTCTCCTTTCATCTATCAACATTCGTAAAATCTATCCTGTCACCATATGACTAGCAAAGGCACAGACCTACCTCCTGAGTTTGTTGATGTCTCGAATAGAGGTATTTCTCACTATTCCACTATTTGTTCGTATACTTGTAAAATTTGCTGCGCTTACAGAACTAAAGAATGAACAACGGGAACATTATTGTAAGTAATTAATATCTGTTTCGTAAACTTTTTTTTTTTACTCTAAGGATGCTGTAAGTAAATAATGCAATTAGACAAATTTAGATTTCTTGTTTGCCAATCAAATATTGTCTCTAATCAGAGTTTCATTTGTTTTCATGTTTTAGGTTTGAAATAAGGTATGATTATGATAAAAATTAGAAAGAGGCGTAAGACAGAGATGCGTCGTCTCACCGGACTTACTTAAAATTTTACAGCAAATCATTCCTAAGAGAACCAGGTTCTGTGAGCTTGGATGTACGGCTGGTGTAATTGATATTGTCCCAGAATTGTAAATCAGAGAGCTGAGGTTCAATTTCAGTTTAGTTTGTTATTTTCATTCAAATATCACTAGAAACGTATGGGTCTACTTCTTCTCCCTACCCAACTATGGGTTAATTGTTAAGACTTGTATCACTAAAGCATTATTATCTGCACCCACCAAAACCAAACATTCTCACAATCTAAAAATATTTTCTGGTTTTAAATTGTTATGTAGTGGTTTCACAGTGGAGGCTTGTATTTGTACTAAGTCGGTCCTAAAATAGGTTCGACGTACAAAACGTTAGGAATTTCATATAATAGGTAATGACGCAGAGTAATCTAGTTGTGGTCGTTGATACTTTAGTATCCGACTAACGGTCGTCCGGCATCGACTGACTGACCCACTCAGCCACTCCCTTGTTACTCTCACTACTCCTACTTATTATAGGTGGGAGAGTCTATTAACTATAGAATAGGTGTGTTCCACTATAACATAAATAACATTCAAAGGGTTGATAATTATTCAATCCCAAGAGAAACAGAAGCCCTACCAGGATTTATGAATGGTAGGCACAATGTTGACATAAGATTTGCAGATGATACCATGTTGATGATATATATATATATATATATATATATATATATATATATATATATATATATATATATATATATATAAAACTGCAAGAACCCCTTAACAAGGTAGTAAAGGAAAGCGAGAAGAAAGGACGAAATATCAAGATCGAATGCATGGTTGTTAGCTAGACGGAAAGGCCAAGATGCGAGCTACGAATTGGAAATGTTAAGATCAAGCTAGTAGGAAAATTTAAGGAAAATGTGACACTAAAATCCGAAGGTGCATTGAATATTAAAATGTGGCTACCGAAACTAAACAAAGTATAAAAAAACAGGAAGATTAAGTTAGAAACAAAGAAAATAGTGATGAACTGCTACTGGATATCAATCTCCCTCACAGATGAAGAAGAGACTTGAAGTAAGAGAAACAAAGAAAAGATTGCTGAACTGCTATGTAATATCAATCCTCCTATATGACAGTGAATGCTGGACAATTTCCTCACAGATGAAGAGGAGATTTGAAGCAAAAGAAACAAAGAAAAGAGTGCTGAACTGCTATGTAATATCAATCTTCCTATATGGCAGGGAATGCTGGACAATTTCCTCTCAGATGAAGAGGAGACTTGAAGCAAGAGAAACAAAGAAAAGAGTGCTGAACTTCTATGTAATATCAATCCTCCTATATGGCAGTGAATGCTGGACAATTTCTTCGCAGATAAAGAGGAGACTTGAAGTTTCTTACAACATTTCATCACTCTTGGCAGATATTTTATTTTCACAATGTGTGATATTTAATAACAAAAGTGATGTAAAAAATCTAAATGAAATCGGCTAGATTCTATACTCAAATCAGACAAAAAAATATCATCTTTAAATTAAAATTCCCAGCGTCTCTCTTTCGTGCGTTTGTGCAGTCCCCCACCGTAAACAAACAAAAAGTAAAAGAAACTCAATGAAATCGCTTACATTATATACCCAAACACATTTTTTTTTTTACAAAAAGTTAATTTGAATTTAAAGCTCCACCATTCTCCTCTCCTTCATGCTTATGTACAATCACATCAAAGTAAACATCACTGCTAGTACCGGAGAGGGATATCTCTGTGATAATAAAAGCTAAGGGGTTTTGTTCATTGTGCTCGTGGCAAATATTTGTACCAACTTCTTGTTATCAACACTTCCAAAAAGTCTGGCTGTTTCTACTCAAGCCTTCACCACTCTAACTCACTCACTCACTCACTCACTCACTCCTCACTCACTCTTTCTCTCTCTCTGTATATATATATATATATATATATATATAGATAGATAGATAGATAGATAGATAGATAAACCTAGTGAGCCAGACAAACCTACCCAGGTTTTACCTAAGCGGATCGTCAGGAAAGCTGGAGCCAGCTTTCCCTGACGATCCGCTTATGTGAAACCTGGGTAGGTTTGTCTGGCTCCTAGGTGTATCTAGGTCTGCTCTACGGTTGTATTGAGCTCTTTTGTTAGTTAGTTGTTTACTCGTATCAGGGTTTTTTCTTTGGGCTTCAGACCTGTATCTGTGCGATTTTTTCGACAGACTTTCATGTTTCTAGCTCTTTCTTTTTTTTAAAAGCTTTTTTCCCTCGAGATTGATTTGATTATTGGCAAATCAAAAATTCGAGGGTTTTTTTCAAAACGAGTATAGTTACCTATATATATATATATATATATATATATATATATATATATATATATATATATGTATTGTATATGTATCACTCTCCCTTAAGACGAATTGAGTTCTCCGGTCACTGGCGTGTTTATCTAAAAACAAATTCATCTAAATTCACTTTCGTCCCTGCCGTGCGCCAATGTCTTAGGAGTAAAATCTCCGAATCAGTCGGGTTTCGATCCCGACTTGAGGCAATTAGATGTCTACCCATACTGATGAGTTGCGAAACAGTCTGTCTGTGGATGACAATGTATATATATAATAATTGCATAAAGTGTCAATTTTATTTTAGTAGATACCCGTATTTGAGTAGATGCTCCGTTTTGTTTTAAAAACAGTATTTATTTTTTTTCTACTCAACACTCAAGAAAAACTTATTAAAAGAAAATGTACTCAGCTTTAATAAGTTTTTTCGAGTGTCGTCTTGACACTCGAAAAAACTTATTAAAGCTGAGTACACGGAATAAATACTGTTTAAACCAAAAGAGAGCATCTACCCAAATCCGGACATCTATAAAAAGTAACATTTGGCATAATAAAAATGTCGTATTAAAAAATAAAACCCATTAGTTCTTTTGTACACAGATTGGCAGTGTTAACTCTGTCCTCAGTACCGTTGACAGCGAAAGAGTGAGTATTGAAAGATTAGCAATAAATTATTTTCATTTTGGGAGAATATTATATATAAATTTTATGTATCAGACTATAGGATGACTATAGGTTGGTGACTGAAAGAAAAAAGAAAAAAAAAAGGGAAAAATCCTATGGAACGCATTTCGGTCATCACAATGACTTCTTCAGACTAAATGTGATTTTAATGATAGAATGAGCATTATATGTTGACTGTCAGTTTCACACTTCCATGCGTACATCAGACCAGATTTTGATCTGATAATCACACAGAAATATGAGACTGATAGTTACCATATAGTGTTGATTCCTATGTCCACACTCTTGACATAAAAATCTCTAATATATATATATATATATATATATATATATATATATATATGTGTGTGTGTGTGTGTGTGTGTGTGTTTGTGGAGAGATAGAGAAACAGAGAAACGCAGAAAGATAGCTAAGAACAAATTATAGAAAAACATACATTGAAAAGAAAAATCAGAATATATATATATATATATATTAATTGCACATATCAGTCAGTTAAGTGTCATAAGTGATACATGCTTGACAAAACAGATTTTTCCTACATTAGGTTGCCATTATTTTCTGCGGTAGACTGGTTGCCAACCAAGTCTAAAGAACCCAGTCTGTCATTCTATTCAACCCTTAGCTAGAGGGAGAATGATGGATTCATGCCTTTCCTAAGGGTATTAGTGTGTAATTGAATCTAACGAACTCGACTGGAATTCGAACTCGGCCCTCCGTGTTCGCACTCCGAGCCGATATCCATTACACCACAAAGCACATATTCGACTTAAAATGTCACTCATCAAAATCGTTATTAGCCACGAAGACGGCATCTGAACTGAATGTTTCTGGTTCATGTTGGCCATCACGTCCACGATGGCGACCTTCAGCGAGGTTTTGCTAATTCGTCGTAATCCAGATGTATTTAAATCATGAGAGCTGGAGGGCCATATGTTCGGGGTGACACGATCATGAAAATTTTCTTCTACTCAATCCCGAATAACGTCTGACATTTGTGAGGGAGCTGGGGCACGTACGGTCAAGCTCTCGACCCTAGGTTTGATAACTGTGTTTAATACTTCGGGGTCGATGGGGAAAAGTGGAGAAACTTGACCTGGTCTTCGTTGTTTACAACTTCCAGGACATCACAGATGACGTGAATTTTGTGTGCATCACCGTGTCTACGCGGGGTCACTTCTAGTTCCTCTTAAGTAACAAAACAAAATAACAGTGGACACAATTCCAGTGGATAACAACCCAGTGGACAAAATCCAAGCCTCTTGTTTCCAAAATGGACAAGTCCAAGTCTCATAAATAAAAGTCTCATATAATTTCTTCTCCCACAATATAGCTATTTGTGCTATGTTATAATGCTTATTCGGTCAGTTAGTTATGTGCCATGCGTGATACACGCTTAGGCGATCATGTATCTTTCGATATTGAATTAAGTGAAATCCATTTTATTTCTTCAAAATGCCAATGAATCAGAGTTAAAGTGAGTGGGTTCATGACGTGAGGTTTTGAAGTTCCGCAGAGTTTGTGATTTGAAGAACTCAATTTTCGGCTTGAATTGGAATTTAGACTCAAATAAGTCTTTTGACCGGAATTGGACATAGAGCTCAATTCAGGGTTAAAGTGAAATTTTGAAGTTCCATGGAGTGAATTGAGAAATTCAAAGTTATTTCTTCAAAATTATCATTGTTGTTGTCTAAGCTGAACCAGAGGTCCCTTTAGTTTTCGCCTAGAGGCCCAATTAATCCTATGCTGGAACTAGATTAAAAGTTCACAAGCCAGTAATATAATATATGATAGCAAGCAAATGGATTCTACACTTAATCTTATTAATTAATCTTATGAGACTGAGATTCTGTCTACCTTTGGGATAAGAGGTTGGGATTTTGTCCACTGGGATTTTGTTCAATGCGTTTTTATCCACTTGGTTTTATCATGGACTAGCAGTATAACCCATCTTCGATCGGGTCTTTCATTATTGGGAATTTTTACCGTTCAGTTGGAGCAGTCTAAATTTAAAGTCAGCTCACCTGAAAATCAATATTAGTAACAACATTAGGGTGCAACTGAGGTACATTCCCAAATGTGGAGGTTAACAATTTGAATGTGGGGAGGGGGGCTGAAAAGGGCTGTTTTTGCGTTCTCAATCTTGTTTCAGCCTCACGCGCAGCAGCAGTTGAAGAGGCGTTTCTCCTCAGTCGTTGAGTCCTTTGATCATTATTTTCAGCCTCGTACGCAAAATCGTCCAGCTATTCTCTTCTGGAAAGTCGATGGCTACGTTGATCTTCGGACTCTGATTGAAGCATTCCGTAAGGCATTTTGAGACAGGCAAACTGAACGTTCAAAAGACGATTCGTTATCTTATATTCGCATTGCCGACCTGGCGGCAGCGGTTTTGCGACCTAGGCAAGTTCTTTTCTTTGGTGGCATTTCTCAGGCAAGTATGAATTGTCAAATGGAATGCGTGGGCAAATATCAGAAGAGAACGCTGTAAAGCTACAGGAATCACTAAGCTCGCATAACTCTAGGAAAGGTTGGAAAAAATAAATGCTGAGTAATAAAAAAAAGCAAGCTTACTTATTACTGCGGTGAATGCAATACAAAAACTGGCAGGAAAATAAAAAAAACGGGAGGGGACGGCTATAAACGTCAATTAAAGCAACGCCTTAAAACTTTAGTGGTCGGTTTAATGCAACGGAAAAGGTCACCTCACTTGAGAGAGATTGAAAATTTGGACAAGAGAAGGGGAATGTGTAATTTGGACTCAAAACCGACACTGAAGAATTATCTATCAAACAAAAAAAAAATTTCATCGAAATCGGATAAAAACATTGGTAACGCATAAACAACATCCGATCACACACACACACACACACACACACACACACACACACACACACATTTTGAGAATTATAGACATTGATAATATTATATAATAATATAATAATTATTATAATTTAAAGTATTTATTTTTATTAAAGTTTTTATGAAAGATATATATCCGAGAACAGATAGTAAATAGTAAAACGTTGCTGAGAGTTATAATGGACAGGAAATAGTGGAGAGCCATTGTCGCCAAAAATTTGCACTCAAAACCAGCACTGAAGAATTATCTATCAAAAAAAAATCATGGAAATCGGATGAAAACTGTGGAAACGCATAAACATCCGATCACACACACACACACACACACACACACACACATTTTGAGAATTATAGATATAGATTTTTCCTTTTGTTAAACTGCCTACTTTGAGTCGTTGTAGTTGTCAGTAAACTTTTGTTTTCTGTATCAAATGTATTCTGAAACCCAACATTATTATTCTTGATATATTTGAAGGAATTATTTACAGTTGGACAGATGTCCTCGACCTTGTTGTTACTATCACGGCGTTTCAGGCGTTTGAAGGCTGCTGATCAAAAGAATTGATTCAAACTAATTTCACCGTTAATGTCTAGGACAGCGTTTCTCAACGACTGCGCCTGGGAACACTAATGCACCCTGAAATATAGCCAGATGGGCTGCAAGTTAACAGAAGAGTAATTTATGAATTATTTTTATATTTAAATAATCTTTATTTAAAAAAACAAACCTAGAGGCATCACGAATATGGCTTCCATGTCTAAGTCAAGTCTATTATTTTAAACTGGATGTTAAATTCCTTAAACTTTAACAAGGAGTATATAATCCTTTCCCTTTTGCATTCCTCAAAGAGGCATGGTGGAATAACAGATAGCGGCTCGGATTCAGGAATTGGAGAGCCGATAACATTACATTCACTTACGTGCTAATATCCTTGGGAAAGGTATGAATCCTCCTCTTCTCCTCCAAGCTATCAGCAAATAGCAGGACTGAGCGGGTTCTGTAGCCTTGGATAGCAACTGGTCTACCGCAGAAATAAATGGCAACCTACTGCGGGAAAAATGTGCCTCGTCAGTCATGAATTGAAGGAATTTAAATCAGTCATTATCAGCTGCTATAAAAATAGATTCTTAGTAATCCCTTTAAATGAAAGTTGTATCTTCTTTGGGAATGCTAAACCTAAAATTCATATTTTCAAATTTCAAGACTAATTTTCCCTTATTAAAATTTAAAGTGCCCCCCTCCAGATTTTTACTTATTCTACAAGTGCTCCCTGAAGTAAAAATAAAAAAGGTCGAGAAAGACTGATCTAGAGTCATCTCATCTTGATTAATTGTTCTTTTTAGTAATGCTCAGCTATTGCAAGTCCAGTCTTTTCTTTGATCTACGTGCTCACAAAGAAATCCGAAGGTGCATAAGACATGATCCTCTTTCCTTCATATTCCATTTGTAAGGAGGAAGTTTCACTCAAACTTTCCCTTCATCGAACTATTACATTGGGGAACAGACTCCCAAAAGCATGCTTCCCCAATCACTACAATCTTAACTTCTGCAGGTCTACGCTTGCCCATTATTTATCCTACATATTCTCCTAATATATACTTAGTATTCTCTCCTCACCACAAACTCATTCAGTAACTCTCTACCTTGAGTGGTTCTTGGGACTTGTATTGCGTGAGCTATAGTATGAAGAAAAAGGCATAGCGTAAAAGTCTTTCTGAAACTAAGCAAAAATAAGTTTCACCCTGGACAAGACCCGAGGACCACTCGAGGTAGAGGGTTACGTTAAGAGGTAGTTTGTATGGACAGGAGGGGAAGATAATGGTTAACTCTAATCTTGAAGAGGTCAAGATTGCAGTGATTGGGGAAACATCCGCTTCGGAGTCTGTTCCACAGGGCAGTAGTTCGTGGGAAGAATTGGAATGGAATTTACTTGCTGATGGAATACGGAGGGAATATAGGTTGTTTGCTACAATGTAAGTGGCATGGCGGGTCCTAGTCGTAAAGTCTAGGCCTGGAGGAACCAAGGAATCTAGTTCATCCGGGGACTTTCCATGTTAGTAGTGATAGAGCAGGGAGATGCTCGCCACATCCCGCCTGTGAGAAAGAGGTTGGAGGGTGGAAAATAATTCTTCTCCAGCAAGAACTCAAAGACGCTTTTGAACTCTATCAAAACTGGAAAGTGAAGACTGGGCAACTCCCACCCAAATATGACAACGGTATTCCATTTTCAGCCTTATCTGGCTTTTATAAAAGTAGATGAGGGGTCAGGTACTTACTGGAGCGGTACAGGGGGGGGGCGATCCTTTTACCTGCATCTTTAGTGATGAATCGTATATGAGTGGAAGATATACCCCGGAAAAGAAAAGAATACAGAACTGCTGTAATATCTCATCTTTTATATGGCAGTGAATGCGATACAGTGTCCTCACAGGTGAAAAAGAGAATATTAACCACTAAGATATGCTTCTACTGATGGATGCTAAGAATACTATGGACAGAAGATATAAACAATGAGGGAGTTTTAAAGAAGAAATAAAATGAAACTAATACTTTCAATCAGAAATAGAATTGAGATTTCTGGAACTCTTAATAGGGAAAGTTGACCTGGAGACAGTGATCCTCACAGGATATACTGAAGGCAGGGTATTGCAGCGAATAAGCTACTTAAAGAGTTTGAGCGAATGGGTGACAGAACAAATACAAAGAGGCTGGACAAAGGATAAAATGTTATTTGGAGCAATATTTCGCAACCTTTACATTTTTGCGGCCCATTTTTAGCGCCAAAAAAATTTCAGGCCCACGTAATGACAAATAGAAATTACATTTAACAGGAAATACATTTTATTTACAAAAACAAAATATAGTAGAAAAATATAATTCATGACTAACGACTCCTGGTGTCTGTCAGCTTGAACTTCCAAAACAAAAGTAAAGACGGCTGTTTTTTCATAATGTTATGACACTGAAAAAAAAAAAAAAATTCAGTGCCCTATTTAAATTGTTTCTGTTGTTGTCCTCATCTTTATTGCCATATTAACGACGCTTCGGTAGTTGTACGCTCTGGCCTTCTTCATGGTGATATACATTAGAATTCCGAACCAAACTTTTTATTTACTCCACGCGAGCAGATTGTTCTAGTTCCACTTGCCATGCCTTTCGTGGATGTCTCAGTTAATTCTCTTAAGTAAATGAATTTTTGTTCATTTCTGCTGTGGCCAGGTATTAAACTCACAACACTTTGGGACAAGTCACTTTTAGATTTCTTCAACCAACGCTTTTATCCATTAGGCCATCTGCTTCCCATGACTTTTAAAAAAAACTTTATCAAGCCAACTTGACGAGCCTAAGGGTTCACGTTGAGGATCACTGACTTAGAATAACAAAAGGTAGGACATTGTGGAGAACCATGTTCTAACATGACATGGCGCCTAAAAGTAGAAGAAACTGCTCATTTTGTTTCTTTGGCAGCAGATTTCGTTCGCAATGAGTGTTTTATACTCTCTGTTCTTTGTTCTTTTTATTCGAATTTATTTCTCTGTCTCTTTCCGGTTGGTGCCGACTTTGATAAATATTTCTTTCTTTTTGAACTGGTTTGTTTATCTTGTTTTGCTTTTAATACTTTCGCCATTCTTTGGTATTGGAAGAAACACTAAATTTAACGTTGATTTCTTTTAAGTCTCTTTGAATTAATTTCGGTACACGGACGAATTAAAAAGTATTTGGCAGCTCAAAAGTCATCAAAATTCATCAGTGCTATCCATTTAGGATGCTGAAATGTTCACGGAAAATAACATTATGTTAAAGTGTCACGTTACAAGTCTATACGGATAAGTTTATATTCAATGATTAACGTCCAAAAACGAAAAAAAAAAAAAAGGATTCATTTTGGAAAGAACATTTCTCACGAACGGCTCACTCCTGTTGTTAGAAATAAATCGTAATCCTTAAATGCAATATAAATATAAATATATGTAAATATCTCCTGCCCTGGAGTTCAGAAGATTCACCAATATGTGAAAAGCCTTACAGTCGCGATTAAGTATCATATTGGTATAAGGTTAATTATTGGTTATTAATTAAAAAGGGAAAAATACGAAACTAAAGAAAACAGTTTCATTTGTCGAAGTAGAGGTGTTTATCAATTCGGGGAAGACAGGGTTTTTATGAAGGTTGTTTCAATCGCATTGCTTCACAGCTAGGATTTTTGCCTCTTATTGAACAGGCGGGACTAAAACTGCTATGGATAGGAATTCTTTTTCTCAGCCATTTCATCCCACTCCTTTACTGATAAGTACTCGGTAAAATTTCTTTAATAAGGGCAATAAAAGTGGTTAATTTAAACTGTATGCGTCGTGCTGTTTAACACCGGAAGAATGAACCTTTAGTTTTCAGCAAGAGACATAGTGGTTTTATGAAAGCTGTGGAAATGATCGACGCAACTGATTCGGTCGCCAACAGTCGCTAAGCACTTCTTTCGAGTCATTATGACAATCAGCAGAATTTGAGTAACTTAAACTATGACATATTGTTATTTTGGGTGAACAAAAAAACATTATCCGGTGATGTATTAAGGGTTGTTTCTTTATCGTTGTCACCGTGAAACCTGTAAACGGACCCAGAGTACCTTCATTTAATGCCGAATGTGAGGAAGACACTTCTTTTCTTGTTATATATCAATTTTAATTTCAGTTATTTTTCTTGACAGAAGTTCGTTTGAGGGTATGTATTGCTTCATTTTTTCGTCTTTTAGAACTGTTAATAAACACACACACACACACACACACTCTCTCTCTCTCTCTATATATATATATATATATATATATGAATATATATATATATATATATATATATATATATATATATATATATATATATATATACATACAATAGGAATTAAGATTACTTCAAGATTATGATAATTTCAAATTAAAATAATTTGCATGATTTTCAAGCCCATCAGGTAAATAAATAAAATTTTCTTATTTATCTGATGGGTTTGAAAATCACGTAAATTATTTTTAACTTGTGGTTGAAATGATCATAATCTTGAAGTAATCTTAATTTCTATTGTATGTAATTTATATGGTCTGTTTGAATAAAACATTGAGCTCTCTATGTGAATCAATTTTGATATTTGTATTAATAGGATTCACTTGGATTATATACCAACAGATTATATATATATATATATGTGTGTGTGTGTGTGTGTGTATCAATCATTTCACCTCAAGCAAGTCGGGAACGCCACTAGTATACAGGGTGGGGGTTACAGAGAGTAACAGTAAGAGAAAAGACTGGGTATGGGGAGGCGATTGAGGAAAAGATAAAAGCTGAACGGGATTCAAGAAGATAGAAAATGGTGATTGACGTTGTATTGTGAAGCAAGTAAACGGAAGGGAGTTCCACAGGCGGGAGGTGCGAGAAAAGAAACTATTGGAGTAGAAGTAGTAGTTCTATTTAACTATTTCAACAGTAAAAGTTGGGACCTATATGCCATTCTAGTAGCACGCTTAAATTGATGTAGTCGGGGCACCAGGGAAAATAGAAAAGACAAAGGGAAGCCACATCACATCGGTGAGAAAGTGACTGAACTCGATATGCCAAATCAGGATCGATTGCATTGCAGATCCTTCTTTGGATTTTGTCAAGAACTCCGTGATGAGTAGCAGAAGCGCCTGACCAGATATGATAACAGTATTCAATGCACGGACGAAGGGCAAATTTGTAAATGTGCAAGATGAACTCTGACGAGAAAAATCTTTTGGCGCGACACAATGAACCAACTTTCCTTGCAGTAGATGCAGCTATTGATTCGATGTAATCATTCCACTTCAAGTCAGTTGAAAAACGTGAAACCAAGAAAGCGCAGTGTGTTGCTCACCAGGAGCCTAGCATCAGCCATGCTGATGGCGGGCAGAAACGTTTCTCATATATATATATATATATATATATATATATATATATATGAAGAAAAATAAACGGAAAAAAAAAACAAAAATCCTTATATGCAATTATGCTGTTTTAATGTTAATATAATGTCAACGTCGGACGTTTCGGTTTAATAAATCATCTTCAGGACATATTCATAAAATATAATTAACATTATCAATTCAACATAACATATATATATATATATATATATATATATATATATATATATATATAAATATATATATATATATATAAAAGTTCTCGACACCATAAGAAATGGCAGAGAAATATTAAAAAATTCTGGTGGCCTAAAAAAGATGTCACGCAATCGTCAAGCGGTCAGTGGCTGTAGTTTCTAAATGGGTACCCTTACTGGCGAAAATGGCGAATCAATTAACACCATAATAAATATATATATATTTAATATATATATATATATATAATATTTAACCATTTCAAAAGATGGGTCCTGGGAAATCTGCACCAATCGCCACCCCAGCAGCGATGCTAGTTTCATGCGTTTTCACTACAAATCGTCAAGCTGTCCTCTTCTAGTGGCTGCGTAGTTTTCTAGAATGGATCCGATGAGATCGTGAACAACGTCTTGAGAAAGCTCCTCCGCATCTGCTGCTAAAAAACCAACAAAAGGTGGGCGAGTTCACTAGATGGCGAATCAAAAAAGAAAATTAAACACTGGCCATTTTTTGTTAAAATATATATATAAAACCATATATATATATATATAATAGTTATTTTTTTAACTCTCTAAATTTTTAGACAAGGTCCGTCCATTTATTTATTAAAACATCAGAAAAAGCATATAATTTTGTGTTTAACGTTGTTATTTTATAATAAAACAAGAACAAAAGGAAAGGGTACCAATATAATCAGTACCATAAACATTTATTTAATATTAATTAAATATGACAGAAATGAAGCACGGAAAGAAGGGTTTAAGTTTTTTCGCACACGCCTGTGTCCTTCATAAACAGTATTAAATAACAAAAGTTGGATAGTAGGTTGAATGTCCGTGATAAAACTATTCATGAAAATTTTCGTTCTTTTTGACTAAAAAACAATGAACCTCAAGCATCCTATTTGTGGAACCAATGGATTCTCCTTTTAGTAAATACTCCAGGACAATGGATTTTTTTGGGGGGTGGGAGGGAATACTCAAGGACAATGGAATTTTTTTTTTTTGGAGAATACTCAAGGACAATGGAATTTTTTTCTTTTGGAGACAAACAACAGAATATGAAATGGAATTTTTTTCTTTTGAGAATTCATGGACAATGGAATTTTTTTTTTTGGAGAATATAAGACAATGTTTTTCTTTTGGAAATTCGACCTTGTGTTCATAGCTAAAACCACGAAAGTTGGTTCTTAATGGATTTGAAATGAATACACAAAGAAGCTTATGTATTTGTCGAAGCGTGGAAGGTAGACTTCAAAGCTGGGTAAATTGTGATGGACACCAGTTTGAGCAGCTGCACTGATAAAATTTTCAGGGATTTTCTATTATTGTATACTATAACATTTAATTGTGTATGTAATAATTGTTTATCGAAATGTATTTGTATTAATATGTAATCTCAAAATAAGTGCTATAATTTATTTTGGTCCACCCTGTATATTCTAAAGGAGTAGATTTTTATTATTGAGAACTGGATTTTTTTTATTTTTAATTTTTTTTTATTACTTCATATGTTATTTTTTAGTGGATACTAGTATTTCAGTAGAACGCTCCATTTTAAACTGTTGGCTGAACATTCAAGAAGCTTAATAAAGAAAATGTGCAGATAGACGAAATAAACACTGTTAAAAAAATAGGGTGTGCCACTCAAATATGGGTATCACCAAAAAATTATTTTGAAGTAATATATATATATATATATATATATATATATATATATATATATATATATTTAAAAAAAATTTTTTGGTGATATATATATATAGGTAATAAATTTTTTGGTGATATATATATATAGGTAATAAATCCGTTGGTAAATAATCCAAGTGGATCCTACTAATATAAAATATTAAAAACTGATCCACAAAATGAGCTCAATGTATTTATTATTACAGGGCAAAAATTAATAGACAATAAAATCCAAAATCACCTCATATAGGGAATAAGCTTCTTTCGACCGACGAAAATATAATTCGTCAGTCTTATTCAACCCCGGTGTAGACTGAGTTCATGTCGGAAATAGAAATTTAACTGTGAAAGCTACAAAAAGAACCGTTGAAAAACTAATACAGTACTTATCCATTTCAATGTTTTAGTCAGACGAAAGGCACGTGAGTGTGGTCAGGGGAGGTTGGAAGGTATTGTCTTAAAGGGAAGAGGTTTTATAAAATTAACCCCGGATGACATTAAAATTAACCTTATGACATTAAATTGGGGTTATACGGAGAATGAAATATTAATTTAAAATTAAAAGAGGAATAAAAATAGGTTAAAAAAAACTTAAAATATATAAATTTATATTAAAAAATAAAAAGAAAAAAAATTCATTTCGTTTTTGCCTTGAAAAAGTCCACATGGGACAAAACGTGTCGGCTAATATTACAGTTTTCCTACTGTCTTTTACATTTATATATATATATATATATATATATATATATATATATATATATATATATATATATATATAAGTCAAAACTTATCCGCACTTTCACCATGGCATATCTTTAGGTTTGTCACACCGCCTTCTGCTCATGCGTGCTTATAGTTGGTGCTATTGTTATCGATGTTTGGCTTGATCGCGTCAGTTTCCTTGCTGCTGTTACAGTGTAAACATGGCCGCTTCGCTAGCAGTGCGCACCAAGGAGGAACAAATAGCAATGGTTTGATTTCTCTAGTCGGGAGGTATGTCAGGGGCTGAAATATATTACCGTGTTGAAGTGTGTATGACTAGATAGTGACGTGTAATAGTGACCGGACAATCGGACGAGAGGTGATAATGGCAAACTGGCGAGTTATCATCAATGAAGTCGTATATTCTCTGGAGATTTGGATCACTACTCTAATTCTCTTTGGTGCAGAAAACAATTTCAAAAGAAAACAATTCCCAAATACTTATTCATCCTCTCAACTAATGATACCTTTTTAAAATCAGTTTTGTATTGTAAGTCATCATCATCATCTTGCGGCCTCAGCTGAGATTGAACTCACCAATACTTTGATTGGTGTAGTTCATAATCTTGTCAAATAGCTGAATTCTTGATGTTTCGCTAGGGCTATCAAGGGTGTTTTTATCGTAACACCATCACTAAATGGATTGCCGACCAAGGCTCAGAGAGACTCCATTCACCCTCCTCTAAGAGAGGGTTTGAATTCAGAGTTTTCCTTCTCCTAGACCAGTTGCCAAGTAGATGAAATGTAAGTAGATGAAAGTCAGTTTCCACCCGCCAATCTTAGTTAAACCCCGAGAAATTAAAGAATGAGCAATATACTTTTAATAAAACTAAACACATTGTTCTGCCTACCAACTCTATCGCAATTACAATTGAAAAGAATTTATCTAAACATAACATTTGTTACAACTACTTCTAAAGCAACAAGAGGCTTAATTACTACAAAACAAAATAACAACCACTTAAAACCTGAAGCAGGAATTTACTCTATAGTATGTAATGACTGCCACAAGGAATACATTGGAGAGACCTCGTGGAATTTAAATCAGATTATATAAACACAAAAGAGATCTTTTTCAAAATGCTCACTTGTTCATCATAATGAATCTGACCATAATTTCGATTTAAATAACGTTGCTTTAATTATGCGAGAACATATTTGCCTTAGTAAATTTACTCTATAGACTGTAATCAATTTTACGGGTACTCCTATATGACAGTGAATGAGGGACCATTTCATGACAGATGAAGAAGAGACTTGAAGCAGTAGAAATGTGGATCTGCAGAAGGATGCTGAGAATACTATAGACGGAACATGTGAGCAACAGCGAGAAAATGGAAACAAAAATGACAATTATACATAGCATCAGGAAGAGATAGATGAAATTTTTAGGATACATAATGAGGAAAGGAGGCTTGGCGAATTTAACACTTATGTGACATATTGAACGACAGAAAAACAGAGGAAAGCAGCCCATAACATTCCTAACAAGGTTGAGTAGAACAGGGATTAGGAGAAATAGCAAAAATACAAACTTTACTAAGGACTGCAAAGAACAGGAAGCTGCGGAGAGCTGTGATTGCCTACGTCTTAAAGGGACATAACACATAGAAGAAGACGTACATATTTAGATTCAGTGGAAACACAGAGTGAGCAGTATTAAATACGAACAAGTCAGTATATCCTAAGCCATTGTCAGTGGGATGAGAATAATCTACCTCCTAGATTAAATAAAGGGTTCAGATCGAAATTCCCTGAAGGTTGCCTGGATGGACTAACAGAACGGCCGAAAATAAATTATCTTTTATTCTTTGAATTAATACTCGTTTGGCATCAGTCAGCAATCTCTCTATATTTTGAACTGAATCCTTTATTTAACCAACAAGTGTATATTGTTCTTGCTTCACCGTCAATATCTAGATAATTTTCTTTTTGTACTATTAAATATAGCTTAGCTATTTCCCGCCATATTTCCATTGAGTCTAAGCCTGTACCACCCAGAACAGGAATTGAACTCACAATTACTATGCCAAATTTCACAAACCGAAGCTAGGCTGGTGGTATAATTACCATAAATTCTCATGATACCTCAGCGATCGGAAGCAATCAGAAGTACCGCTTGCGGTGTACGTCTTTCACGTGATAGCAAATGAGTGGAAGACGTGCGGAGTCAAAGCCACGACGGCCGTTTCTTTAATCCCAGTAAGATTGAATAACAGCAGGAAGGAAAGTATTTGTTGATGCTGTTGAAATATACTGGAAGAAAAAAAACTTACAATTTCCCCTAGTTGTTTGTAACTTTGTTTATTTTGCGTGTCCCATGTGAAGGCTGACATGACACAACTAGCAAACAGATGTGGTTCACTGTTAATTAAAAATGCATGATTTTTTGTTATTTTTATCCGACTGTAGATTTCATGCTGTTGAGAACAGCTCACTTTTAAGATGTTTGTGTGCATTTGGAGTGTTTGCTTTCAGTGAGAATAAACGACACCAAAGTTTCTCTTTCGCTTTGAGATTTTTAATAATTTGTAAAGCAAGTCACTATAGTCATCTCCAACTTTATAAAATACTAATTTATTCAAAGACCGAGTCCAGCAAATATACAAAAATAGAAAGGGTCGTAAGGCAAGGATATGTCTTATCACCGGACCTATTCTACCTATACAGTGAGGTGATTCTGAGAGAATTGGAAACCCTGCCGGGATTCAGCACTGGCGGCCACAATCTTAACAACATAAGATACACAGATGACAAAGCAGACACGGAAAGGAAATTACAAAACCTCCTACAGAAGGAGAGCGAGAAGAAAGGACTAAGCATAAACTACAAGAAGACAGAATGCATGGTCATCGGTAAAAGGATGAGCCCGAAATGCGATTTGCAGGTCGGGGACGCTAAAATCGCTGACAGAGGACGGTAAGTGCGACACTGAGATCCGAAGACGTATTTGGGATGGCCAAGGATACATTCCAAAAGCTGGGTAGAGTACTGTGATACAGGAGGATTTCTTTGGTAACAAAGAAAAGAGTAGTGAGCTGTTACGTGATATCTGTCCTTCTTTACGGCAGCGAATGTTGGACGGTCTATTCAAAGATGAAGAAGAGATTCGAGGCGACAGAGATGTGGTTCTACAGAGGAATGCTAAGGATATCGTGGACCGAACATATTGGAATGGCCAATGACACATTCCAAAAGCTGGACAGAGTATTGCGAGACAGAAGGATTTCTTTGGTAACAAAGAAAAGAATACTGAGCTGTTACGTGTCATCTGTCCTTCTTTACGGCAGAGAATGGACGATTTCCTCAAAGATGAAGAAGACACTCGAGGCGACAGAGATGTGGTTCTACAGAAGGATGCTAAGGATATCATGGCCCGAGCGTGTGAGCAAGGATGATGTTTTGGAGACTTATACTTAACATCAGGAAGAGGCAGCTGAAGATTCTGGGACACGTAATGAGAAAGGAGAGCCTGGAGAATCTGATACTCACGGGTCGAATAGAGGGAAAGAGAGACAAGGGAAAGCAACCCATGACATACCTAGTGGAATTTAAGGACGTGAATAACAGAACGTGGTCTGGGGGATTGGCAGAGAGACAAGGGATAAGGGGAAGTGGAGAGCCATGATCGCCTACGTCCTGAAAGGACACGGCACATAAAAAGAAAAAGACCACCATCTTGATCTTTATAGCAACAACGTTTCGATCATGACGTTAGACTAACCCCTTCATGGCCGTCCCAGGACAGTTCTGAAAAACAACTTTAATCGTCCCGAAATTTCGAAATCAAAATGTTTTTTTTTTTTGTAAAACTTAGTTTTCTTTTATAGTTCTTATTAGCGGAATAAAAACGCCATTAAAATGTTTAAGAGATAAATTATAAAAGTTAAAATATTAAAGTTTTAAAAATGGATATAAACAGAAACAAATGAGATATTTGATAATATTTGTCCAAACTTGCTTAAGCATTTTAAGAACAGAGGAAAGGAAATTACAAGAACTCTTACAGAAGATAGCAAGAAGAAAGGACTAAGCATCAATTTCAAGAAAACAAAATGTCTGGTTGTTAACAAAATGAACAGCTCAACATTAAAATTACAAATTGTAGATACTAACACAACAATTTAAATATCTGGAAAGTATTTTAACAGAGGGTAGAGAGAACGACACTGAAATTCGAGGACGCATTGCAATAGGAAAAGGTGCCTTCCAAATGCTAAGCAAAGTATCAAGAAAAAGAAAAATTTCGTTAGAAACAAAGAAAAGAGCACTGAAGTGTTACGTGATACCAATCCTCTTGTATGGCGGTGGATAGTCGACAATTTGCTCACAGACGAAGAAAAGGTTTGAAATAACAGAACTGGAGTCCTACAGAAGGATGCTGAGAATATCATGGACAGAATATGTGAGCAACGACGAAGTTTTAGAGAAAAACGGAAACAAAAAGAAAACTTATATTTAACATCAAGAAATACAATTGAAATTTCTAGTGTATATAATGAGGAAAGAGGGCTTGGAAAATTGGATACTCAGAGGACAGATTGAAGGCAAGATGAACAGAGGAAATCAACGCATGGCCTACCTAGCGAGTTTGAGTAAATGGGACTTACGGCCATATCATATTGAAATACAGATCCAAGCAGATGACGGAAGTTGACGTTTACCCAGATGAGCGATCGCTTTGAAATACAAAGTGCTGTAAGGTTTGAGATGCGGGTGGTGTAATGAATAATGCATATCCCGTTAAAAAAAATCAGCCTTGATAATTTTCTTTTGGCACTTCACTATCGAAACAAAATTGCAAATATTGTAGTAATTTTATAACATGCATTTGTCATAAATTTGAATATATATATATATATATATATATATATATATATATATATATTTTTCTTTTCAACATCATCACTTGATAAGACACAGAGTGTGTTGAAACAAAATGGCTATTTTTGTAGTGATTTTATAACATACTTATGTTGTAATTTTTTAAAAAAATATATATATATATATATATATATATATATATATATACTTTTCTAATACTCGAAGAAAAAAATATTAAAATAGATACTAATTAAACATCTTTATAAAGTTTTAATGAAAAATTTTAATTAAATTTTATATTTTTTCTTATATTTATTTTCGTTAGCTCTACGCGCTTTAAGAACGTTCTTTTATCTATTTTATTTACCTATATCAAATCTCCATACTTACATTATATTTTAACGTATTTCCTATGTACAAATCTCACGGATACCTATTTTTAAATTTTGTGAACTGTTAAAATGTTTCAAATTAGCCACAGCGTTTTTAAGTAGCAGGTTTATCATGTTAACGTTTTTTTTTAGTTAAATTTTTCAGTTGTTTAGAGAATGCTTGCAGACGGAAAATGTTAGAAAAGAAATAAAAAAAAACAACATCCAACTGGTTTTCATGTATTCCCTCTTACTGTGTTCGGATATCTCATATCAACTAAAAAATTTACCATTTGTATAGACTCGTATTCATTTTCGTACCATACTAACACACATGCATGGAGCAGACGTCTATATCATATCTCACTTTATTCATATCTATCTATCTATCTCTATATATATCTATCTATTTAAATCTGTTCATATCTATCTATCTATCTATCTATCTATCTATCTATCTATCTATCTAAGTCTGTTCATATCTATCTATCTCAATCTAAGTCTGTTCATATCTATCTATCTATCTATCTATCTATCTATCTATCTATCTATCTATCTATCTATCTATCTATCTCAATCTAAGTCTGTTTATCTATCTATCATCTATCTATCTATCTATCTATCTATCTCTCTATCTCAGCCTGTTCTATCTATCTATCTATCTATCTATCTATCTATCTATCTATCTATCTATCTATCTCAGCCTGTTCATATCTAGCTAGCTATTGATGTGACAACAACTCGTTACCACCGAACCCTACACCTTGAAGCGATTTCAGCTTGAACGGTGGTCAGTCTCTCTGGAATGCCGTACTGGAACCGGTCCAACACCAATACGATGCACTGACACACTACTATCTGACATCTGCAAAGTGTGGGTTCCAGTTTGGGGTCAGGGTTTAGGGTAAGAGTCGTGCCTTGGTTCTAAGATTATCGTCGGTGTCTGGGTTTGGTCGGCGGGCGACACGAGTTAATTTCGAATTCCTAGGTAAAGGAAAGGTAAGGTTAGAAATGTGGGGTGACAGACAGATGGATTCAGACGAAATGACTTTGCGGATGGAAAGCTGTAAGCTTATAACAATTTCAGATATCAGTTATTAAGAATATTCACTGATCTGCTGTTTCAGAGATTCAGGCAAATGCACACCAACACTTTCTTATAAATGAGACTTTTTTGTTCTCTTTTTCTTTTATCTTTTCCTCAGTTTCTACGTTTACTTTTTCTTTGATTTTAGTTATTTTGCTTTTCTTACATATTTTTCTTCTTTTTTGTGTTTTCCCATCTGTTTATTTTCATTCTTTTCTTTCATTTTTTACGTTCTTTTTCTACTTTTCTATTTTCTTTCTTTTTCTTTTTCTTCCTTTCTTTCAATTATATTTTTCGTTTCATTTTATTTTTTTCTATCTTCCACCTATTTCTTCTTAATTTTCAATTTATTTTTCCTTTCCTTTTTTCTTTTTTCTATTCCATGTCTTACTCTTCGTTTCATTTTAAACTTCATTTTTTTCTCGTTCAACGTGCATATATCTTTCTTTCTATTTTATTTCTTTCTATTTTCTTTCTTACATTTTATTTGCTCATCTTCTGTTTTTCCTGATTTTTGGGTTCAATTTTTTCTATTTTTTCTTTCGTTCTATTTTCTTTTCTTTCATTCCCTCTTGCATTCAACTTTCATTTTTCATTCATTCTATCTTTCTTTTATTCAACTTTCGTTTTTCTTTATTTGGTTAAACTTTCATTTTCTTCTTTCTTTTGTTGAATTTTCATTTTACTATCTTTCGTTCAAATTTTTCATTCTTTCTTTCTTTCGTTCAACATTCAGTTTCCTTTTTTCTGTCAGCCTTCATTTTTTTCATTTTTTGACTTCTCTTTTTTTATTTCATTCAAGTTTCGCTTTATTTCCTTCAAACTGAACTTTTCTTTCTTTCTTTCTTTCTTTCTTTCTTTCAGCTACCACTTTTCTTTTTTCTTTCATTCAATTTTCACTTTACTTTATTTACCTCGTTCAAATTTCAATTTTTCTTTTTTTTCTTTCTTTCTTTTTCTTTCTTTTTTATTCATTATTCCTATCTTTTTTTCCTTTCTTTCATTCAATTTTCATTCTTTATTTCGTTCAAATTTCACTTTTCCTTTCTTTCTTTCTTTCTTTCTTTCACTTTACTGACACGATATGAATAAGTGCAATCAACCAACAGTATGTATTTCAAACCTTAATATTGTCTACTCGCCTGATTTATTTCTTAACGCAACTGATGCAGAAGTATAGCAATTCAGACAGGCTGGAGACATTTCCTTATTATTATTATTATTATTATTATTATTATTATTATTATTATTATTTATGAACATTTTTGAGGAGAGAAACTTGGCGAACCTCAGTAATTGTGTTTGAGATTCCTAAGAGCATATCGAGTACCAGGTTGGTGGGCTTCGTTTCCATAATATCTTTGAATAGAAGGGAAAAGACTTTCACAAAATATCCAAGATTAATTTCAGTTTTGTTCATTTAATTGTATCATTTGATTTATATATTTTTGTATGCCATACTGGTTTTCTTACAATGGTAAAAATTACTTTATTTTTGTTTATAATGCTACGAATCAGTGACGAAGGCTCCAGATATGCAAAGCATACACTCTACGCTTTTGTACATTTTTCAGGAAAAATAATTATTGTGTAATAGCTAATTATTAATAATCTTTACTAATTTTTTTGCACTTTGAAAAATTAAAAAAAGGCTCATTTCTTCATTTCTTAGGATACGCTGACTTGAAGTGGAGCAACTACATTGAATCAATAGCTGCATCTACTGCAAGGAAAGTTGGTTCTTTGTGTCGTGCCAGAAAGTTTTTTCTCGTCAGAGCCCATCTTACACATCTACAATTCTACCATTTGTCCGTCCATTGAATACTGTTGCCATATCTGGTCTGGTGCCCCTGCTGTTCATCTCGAGATTCTCGACAAAATCTAAAGGAGGATCTGCAATGCAATCGATCCTTACCAGCCATCTCGAATTTAGTCACTTTCTCAACGACGTGGCGTGGCTTCCCTTTGTCTTTTCATGGCAACGTTAAACTAAACCGCGTGTACGACAAACTAAAGGTATATCCTGCTTTGGTCAATCGAGGTCGGGCTTTGTTTCAGTAAGACAATGCGAGGCCACACACATCCAGATTGACTAAAGAGAAGTTCAAGCAGATGGACGGTGTTAAGATACTTCCACGTCCACCATTAAGTCCCGATGCTGCACCGAGCGATTATGGTGTATTCCTCTCAATGGCCTACTTCCTTCATAACCAGCCATTCAACACATTTGATGAAGTGAAGGAAGATTGTTTACAGTTTTTTGATTCAAAGCCAACGGACGGGTATCTGGGATAGATTCGGATGTTGGCTGATCGCTGACAGAATATCGTCTAGCCTTGAAGAATAAATGTTGGTGTTGCTCCATAAAATTTTGTTGTTTTCTTTCCGCTTCCGAAGTAAGTTAGGGCTTTCTGACCAAACTAATATTTCAATCAGTGTAAATCTTGATCTGCAGAGGTGTTTATTGCTTATTTATTTTGATACACAAATGCATCATACGATGCTATGTAGAACCGGGGTTCCAAAAGTGGAGCGCACGCCCCAAATGTGGAGAAATTTGATTTTTATGTGGGTAATTCGAGAATGAGTGAATTATTTTCTAGTAAATTCTGTGAGTATGATTGTGTGGGCGAATTAATAGATACTGTACATATACAATATGCACACATGCAAATATTTGTGAGCATGTATGTATATGTGTAATTAAATATGCACTATACATATTATATATATATATATATATATATATATATTTTTTAACAATTTCTTAGTAATTTCGTCCTTAGTACTTCAACTGTCCTTTTGTTCATTTATTTTATTTTCTCTTTCATGGCTGACGTTCTTTGGAAGCTTGTTTCGACCAAGTTAATAGCCTTTTAGGATTACTCCACCTGAATAGGAGTTCATTTTTTGAATAATGAAAATACATGATTTATAATCACCGGACGAGGGCATCAAGATTTGAGAGATGCTTAGTTGGTGCAGAAACAATAAAAAAAGCCGAACGCAGAGAAACGACATTGTTTATAATTTAATACATTTAATATTATTTATCAAAATAATGTAGAAATAGTCTTATATATGTTATTCTACTATCTTTTTAATCGAATTCATCCTATGCAAGGCAATAAAGCCACTAAGGCACAAGGGATTACTGGGCATGAAAGAAAACAGAAACATTATTAAGGAGTGAGAACAGTAGAAGAATAATCAGTAAAACATTGCACTTTAATTTTTGAAGATTAAAGTTGGCTGGAAAGAATGGGTCTGGAAGAGTGTTCCACTAGCAAGAAGTCCAAAAAAGAAACAGTTAACATAGAACTTATATTCAGATTTCGCCAGTTGTAAATATAAATTGATGAGACCTAGGCGCCAGTCTAGTAATGCGCTTAAATTCATAAAATCTAGGTACCATAATTAATAGCTCATCTGAACAATTGACATGAAAATATTTATAGAAAAGGTACAAGGAAGCAATTTTATGGCGGTGGGAAAGTGACTGAAGCCGAGACTCAAGGCTAGGACCAATAATATTGCTGAGTCTTCTTTGGATTTTATCAATAATCATTAATCATATAACAGGAGCAATATTCTAAGCATGGACGATTGGTAGACTGGTAGATATATAAGATATATTCCGGAGAGAAAAGGTGTCTAGCACGACAAAGTGAACCAATAATTATGAAAGTAGCCAATTATTCAATATCGCAGTGATAAGATAAAATAAATTTTAACAAGTAAATCTTAAATTCAACACAGACACCAAAATTTGAAATATTTAAATGAAAAAAATTCCATCTTGAAAAAATTCAAAGAAATGTCTGTAATATAATCCATCTGACCTGGCATCTCAATTTCAGTTACTTTCTCACCGACGTGACGTGGTTTACCTCTGTCTTTTCTACAAATATTTCCATGGCATCTGTTCTGACGAGCTTTTTTCTTAAGTGTATGAGTGTATGAATTTAAGCGTGCCTCTAGATTGTCAACTTGGTCTCACCGTTTTACTGTTGATCTAGCTAGATGCAACCGTCAGTTCTATTCTAATAGTTTCTTTTCTCGCACTTCTCACCTGTGGAACTCTCTTCTGATTTCTTGCTTCTCTTCAAAAATTTAATTGCAATGCCAGTCGCCATCTTCTGTATTCCTGAACCCTATTTCTTTATTGTCCTTTCCTCAATTTCCATTCCTAAAGTCTTCCCATTCTCTTTCACTCTCTGTAACCACCTGCGTGTTAGTGGCATTATTGCCTTGCTTGAGATGAAATAAATAAAAAACGTTACGTATTATTTACTAAATAAGCGACTTGTATCAAGTTTAGTGAATGGTATTTATTTAGTGTTACTTCTAGGTGCCCAAACGAAGCGGGGGGTGGGCGTTATATAAGGTAGTTTCGGCACCCCGCACGAGTTTATGAAGACTAATTCTTTATTAATTTTGCATGTTTCTCCAGAGCTCAAACAGAAATCAATTATTTTTTTTATTGTTGACACAAGTTTTTGTTTCTAAGACTGCATCGTTTTAAAATGCATTTCATTGTTCGTTTATAATCTTTCTACTCTGTGCCGTTCTTTGATACAGCAATCGCGACGGACATAATTAAAGTTAAGGTAAAAAAGGGGAAAACATCTGTGGCGAATTTAATACGATAGGTAAAAAGGAAAGAGGAGAAAACACGTGCGGTAACCGGTTATGGCTTCTCAATTGTGAGAACTCGACCAAGGAATGTAAAAGAATTAGGGAAAACAGAAAGAAACAAATAAGAGAGAAACAACAAAAATATACAGAATAAGCTAGCCGGTTATCGCTCCTCATTTGTCAGGATTCGATCAAGGAAAAAATTGGAAATAAGAAAAGGGAAAGAAAAAAAAATATACAGAATGAGATAAGCGGTTAATCTTCTTCAAATGCCAGGACTCGATCGAGGAAAATAAAAGGATTAAGAAGACGAAATAGAAAGAAAAGGAGAAAAACAAGGAGAAAATACAGAATGAACAAACCGGTTATCGCTCCTCATTTGTTAAAACTCGATCGAGAAAAGTAAAAGAATTGGGAATAAGAAATAGAAAGAGAAAAGAGATAAAACAACAAAGTACAGCATGAACTAACCGGTTATCGCTCCTCATTTGTTAAAACTCGATCGAGAAAAGTAAAAGATTTAGGAGAAAGAAAGAGAAAGGAGTGAAAAAGAAAAACAATATACAGAATGCGCCGTTTATTGCTAAAAACTCGATAGCGAAAAATATTTTTGCACAAAAAACAAAAACAAAACAAAACAACAAAAAGAGGGAATAAAAAACATCATATGAATAATATACTGAAAACGGGTATATTTTAAAGGCAAATCACGTTGAGTCCTAACAACCATTCCTTCTGTTTAGATAAGGAAGGGTGCCTTGACAATAAAAATAGTTTCTAGGACCTTTAGATAATAATGTGAATGTGACCTGTAAAGAATTGAGAACATGTACTTTTGTTAAGTCGTTGCACACTCTCGAATTTGTATGAGGTGCTCTGCGATTGCAGACTCGGGTGTAACAGCGAACGTATGCAAATTATATAGTTGACCTTTTCCAAGTGACGCCAGAACATGTTGAGTAATTCTCTTCTCAATAAGATGGGTGCTCCTACGTATACAGTCAGCTTCACATTGACATTTAAATAAATAGTAGGACTTGTTTTAAAGATAGGTAGGCCATGCTTATGGACAGAGTTCAACACAGGTCAAGAGGTGAATAATTTCGCGGATTAGACGAAAAATAACATTGGTCAACGCTATGTCTAAAAAAAAACAATCTTAACACTTTCATGGTTCACTGTTCGTTGTTTGATTTTTATTTTTTGCGGTGTTCTTGAAGAGGAATTTTTAAAAACTAACCTTTGTTGTGATGACGCATACGTCTTTGGAATCGGCTGCCACCATTTGATCTCTTTTCTGTCGTCTGGTGAGAGTCAGAGTGTCTTGTGGCTTCTACTGTCATCCTCGATAGGTCTAAAGGAGTAGCAAATACCATATTTATTCGTTATCGGGATCAACAAAATTATTTATACATATATGTAAGGGTCACAAATATCTATTCACGAAACAATAAAATATATCGAAAATATATCTTTCTTGTGGCCCATTTTTTGGCGTAAAAAAGATTTCAGGCTCTAATTAACACAAATAGGAATTTTATGTAACAGGAAGTACAATTTATTTACAAAAGCAAAATGTAATAGAAAATATAAATCCTGACTAATGACTCCACTGGTCCTGGTGTCTGCCTATCAGCTTACCAAGTTGAACTTCCAAGCGTACTGGGTAAGACGATAAACTAAATCCGTCAGCAAGACCTCTGATTAGGAGGTTTTGAGGAGTGTGAAATCATCTCTTAATTGCTGGTGTTCCCAGGTCCATACTGACTTGGGGTGGTAGCACCTTTTAGGGTCCCAGCTATGGGAAAATAGTTGACGCCAAACCTGGGGTAGAAACACTATGAAAGTGTTAAAATAGGTTTTAATACCAGCAATACATTTTTGTAAAAGGTTATGAATTTTTGAAGAAAAAAATTATTACCAGCAGTACATTCTAAAAAAAAAAATATTACCAGCAATAAAAAATCTAGTCGGCATTAAATAACCCATAGAGGTTGATATCCCGTAAAACAAACGAAACCAAACCAAACCTGTACTACCAAAACGAAAAAAAAAAAAAAAAAAAAAAAAACCGTTTGTGTTCTCATAATTTTGCGATAATGAAAAAAAAAAATTCAAACCCTATTTGCATTGTCCGGATTGTTGTCCTCATCTTTATTGTTATGTTCATGACGTTTCGGTCGTTATACGCTCCGACCTTCTTCAGTGTATATATGTTGGAATTTTGAACCGAACTTTTTATTTAGTGCACAGGGGTAGATTGTTCTAATTCCACATATCATGCCTCTCCCCTTTTTGTGATATCTCAGTTTGAGTTAATTGCCTTTAGTAAATCAACACTCCAAGTTTTTGTTTACTCAGCTGTGGTCAGGTAGTGTAGAACTGTTTCGGTCAAGTCACTTTTTGGATTATTTCAGCCAACGCTTTTAATCAGTGGGTCATGTGGCCGAACGATGTAAATAGTGTAAATAGTTACAATACTTCATCTCAGAAATATAGACTGATATTAAAGGAATTGAATTTTAAAGAAAATTTTTTTTTATTAAATTGATGGATTCAGCTTGTACTGGGCGATATCATCGGAATTCAGGTCTTATCTGGTTTCGAAATACATTCAGTAAGAGGGATACATGGATGTGCAGGTGGTGTAATTGCTAAGGGCTCGGAAAGAGATATCGGCGAGCCGAGTTCGAATTCCGGTCGGGATCGTTATATTCGCTTTCGAACAAATACCATTGGGAAAGGTATGAGTCCATCTATTCTCCTCGCAACTAATGAGTTAAATAGCAGGGTCGATTGAAATCTTCAGCCGTGTTTGGCAACCAGTATAGGAGAATAACAACTCTGAATTAAAAACAGTACGTGTCCTACGAGGGACACGTACTTAAACTTATTAGCTCATCATAGTTGCAGTCGAAACCACAGGTTGACTATGAAGGTTGAAATAGAAACAGGACTGAAACCATCATCAGCACAGATGGATGATCGTTTACGATCAGTAGCGGAGGTATGCTCGGAAACGATTGGTAGCAACGGGGAGTGTGCTTGGAAACGGTCAGTAGCAGGGGTTATGCTTGGAAAAGATCAGTAATGTGCGGGTATATTCGGAAACGATCGGCAGAAGCGGGGAATCCGCGCAAACGATTAGCAGTAGAGGGACAATTGCAAGAAAACAAAATGTATGGTTGTCAGTAAAAAGGAAAAACCCTAAGCACAAGTTACAAATTGGAGATATCAAAATGAAGCAAGTACAAAAATTTAAATATCTGAGATGTGAACGAAATCCGAAGATACACTGGAATAGCGAAAGATGCCTTCCAAAAGTTAAGCAAAGAAGTAGAAAACATAGAATAGAGTAGTGAACTGTTTTCTAATATCAGTCCTTTTATATGGCAGTAAATGCTGAGCAATCTCTTCACAGATGAAGAAGAGACTTGTAACAACAGAAATTTGAATCTATGGAAGGATGCTGAGAATACCATGGATTGAACATATGAGCAACGACAAACTTTTAAAGAAAATGGAAAGAAAAACGACATTTATACTTAACCTCAGTTAAAATTTTTCGGGCACATAATGAGGAAAGAAGGCTTTGAAAATTTTATACTCAAAGGACATTGAAGGCAAGTGAGACAGAAGCAAGCAGAGCATAACCAACTTAAGGAACTTGTGTAAATGGGTCGCAGAAGAGTTTTTAGGAGAGATAGCAAAAGGACAAAATTTACTAAGACTTTCAAAGGACAGGAAATTGTGGAGAGCCATGATCGCCCACGTTATGAAGGGACACGGCACATAGAAGAAGAAAACTTTGTTTAGACAAATCTACTTGCCTTTGAATGCGTCAAACTCCAGTTAATTTTTATTATGCGTTGCTAATCTTTGTTATTATTATTATTATTATTATTCTGATTGTTCATCCCTTATTTAGCCCTGCTAATACCTCATAAATTTTGATCGCGTGGAAAAACGAAAACGACATATCAGAGACGCTACTTCGTATCAGTGAGAGAAATGAAGTGTTTTATGTCTCCTGCCAATACCTCATAAATAATAGGTTATTCCGTTTTGATCGCATGGAGAGACGAAGTCATATCAGAAATGCTAATCGGTTTCAGTGAGAAAATGAATGAAAGAAACAAGAAAGAAAGAAAGAAGTGTTTATCAAATTTCTGGTAAAGGTTGCAGAAATGTTGCAGCAACGTCTTTTTGTTAGGTTTGGACATTTTTTCTCTCATATTACCATTTTCATTACATTTTCTACATGCAATTTCAATATACACCCCTGTGGAAATTAATTGAAACAAAACGAATAATTCCGTTAATATTTACTTTTTTTCTAATGAAAAATGATTCAGTGCTCATGTTAGTACTTCGTATGTCCATTCCACGAATTCGTCCCTTGCAGACTGATCACAGATTATCAACTGGATTTAAATCAGGAGTTTCCGAGCCAGTCTATAGTACTTTGATTTGCTTACCGGTAAGGCTTGCCAGTGTGTTCGTGAAGCGTTACAATTTTCGTACGCTTCCTTGGAATAACATCAATCGTAGATAATGGTTGTAGGACAACTAATCGACAGTCAAGACAATAGTGTCTTAGCGTGATAAAAAACTGATGTAATCACGGATGACGCAATATTTTTCGAGGCCAAATAAATTTCATCACACACTCCGAAAATAGATTCATATTACTGCACACCACTGCAAATGACCTAATCTGAGGAAAAAATAGAAATCGATTACACCGTGTCACTCCAGTGGGTCTAAATCTGCCTGTATGGCGAAAACAGGCAACTAAAACGGTTGTTTCAATTAATTTGCACAAGTGCGTATTTATATTGTTTTAACTATGCTTTTGAAAACCTTTCAGGGTCTGATATTTTTCAACTTTTTAGATTTTTCTACTTGTTTTTGCATCCCAGTAGTTTCTTTGTTGATCAACTCATGTCTTAGTAAGTCTGATCAGTTCGATACGGTCAAATTGGCAGCTGATCTAAAATAATGACCTACAATCTCTTGTTAAGGGATGACTTGTTAATTTTGACGCCCCAAGAACGAAACTGCAGTCTATTAATCGTCAGAGAGGACGCTTTCTTCTTTCCGTAAGTATAGCTGATGCTAACCTCCAGGAGAGAGACTCATGTCACTTTCTTGGGCAAACTTTTCCTCTGAGATGAAGTGGGAAGATTATATTGAATCAATTTCTAGGTATGCTGCTAGGAGAGTTGTTTCCCTGTATCGTGTGCCAGACAATTCTACTCACCAGAATCTATCTGACATATTTATAAGTCTACTATTCATCCATGCATGGAATATTGCTACCACATATGGTCTGGTGTTCCTGCTATATATTTAGAGATCCTTGATAAAATCCAAAGAATAATCCGTAATGTCATAGGTCCTGACCTAACATCTCAGCTTCATCACTATCCCATCGCCGTAATGTAGCTTCCCTGTATTTTTTCTAAGGGTAATTGTTCCGATGAACTTTCCACTATGGCACCTAAACTTTATGAATTTAAGCGCAGTACTAGATTAGCGGCTAACAGTTTTTTCTCTCGCACTTCTCGCTTATGGAACGCTTCTTGCTTCCCAGTCAAGTTCGATGTTCAAAAATTTAAATGCAATGTCAATCGTTATCTTCTGTTTTTCCCAATTCCTGTTCTTTTATTATGTTCATAAGCGAGAAGTTTTCTCTATGTATTTAGTATACGGTTAGGGCATTTGGTTAGTTCCTTATATCATTTCTGGTGTATTAAGTTGAATCATCGTAGAGGGCTCTTTTATTGTGACCTTTTACCAGACAAAACGTACTTGAATATCTACAATGACTTTATTTCTGTCTTCAATCTTTTCCTCTTCCTTTGCCTTTTTTTTAGCATCATAATTCGTCATTTTTAATCTGTTTTCCCCATTTTAAATTCATGGCTGTCTTGTCGCTTCTTTTCACTCGATTTCTGTTGTTTGCACTTCTCGCTTATGGAACGCTTCTTGCTTCCCAGTCAAGTTCGATTTTCAAAAATGTCAATGCAATGTCAATCGTTATCTTCTGTTTTCCTAATTCCTGTTCTTTTATTTATGTTCTTGCGCCTTAATAATTTTTTCTTTATCTTATATTCCCTCAAACTCAGTTATCTACCACGTTGTCTTGGAGGCTTTATTGCCTTACTTGGGGTAAAATGATTAAAACAAATTACTTGTTAGGTACCCCGTCATTTCGCTGACGAATTAACTTTGAAATCTAAATGGTAGTATTTTAAACTGATACACATTTATTAGAATATATATTTCGTTTAAATACAGAAAAGTTATAAAAAGAAATTCACATTCCAGCTTATACTCTTTTCCTGTTAACCAGGGGTTGTTGCCAGACAGTAAAGGAAAACAACAATCGCGACACAGGTATCTATTTACATTTCATTCAAATTGTGCGTATATACGTTTGCAAATACACATGTATTCTTTAATGCAATGACAGACTTGTAGATATTTCTACAAAATTAAAAAATTAAAATAATTTCATATATTACTGAATAATTTTTTAAAAGTTCAATAAAATCTAAAAATTATTTTTAGTGTTTAAAATTTATGTATTTTTTTCTTTCTTTTTTTTCTTATCTTCATATTTATGTTTTATTACTAGCGTAGGGTAGGGGTTGTCCAAATATGTAATTTTACTAAAACACAATTCAGACATTTGCCTATAGATTTATAGGATTAGATAGGTTCGCCTACCGTCCGGTTTACACTCCTCCTGGTTCTTTTCTTATTTCCGGTTTAAGATTAGGTTTCCGGTTACTTCTAAAGACTTCTCATTTTCTTTCACTCCCAATAGCCCCTCGCGTCTTAGTTGCATTATCGCCTTGCTTGTCATACGGGCCGGACACAGAATTAGCTCTATTTTTATATTATATGTTGACAATATACGCTTTTTTTTTTTTTTTTTTTTTTTTTGGTTTGTGTTTGCTAGGCTTCTAGCAAAATTCCCCATTTGTGGTCAGCGCACAAATATTAAGCCCAAATCGTAAAGGATAATGAATCAAGCATAAAAGTTACTTCTGTTCCCCAATTGCAAATCGACGTTTGTCCGACTTATGACAATATCGACAAGAGTTGAATTGAAAAGTGCTGAATCAGAAGATAAAATAATACGGAGCGAATTATGCGACATTCCTCTATTTTGTTCTCTCATATTGTCATTGCAGTTTACTTTCGTTTCATAACACAGTTGTTATTGAGGCCTTTGTCAATAGACAGCCTGTTGATTTTCTTTAAACGAACGCTGACCTAAAGGAACTTTACTCAACGCAGGTCTATCGCTTCTTTTTAGTATCTTCATAATAAATATCCAAATATTTCTACAACATATTATGATACACATAAAAATCCAGTTCATTTTTTTCTTTATATATATATATATATATATATATATATATATATATATATATATATATATATATATATATATATGATTATTTATTTAAATTATGATTCTAACACGCTACATATGTAGCGTGTTAGAATCATATTTTTAGATAAATAATCATATTCATGCTCTACTTTTGTATCGAGCACTATTTTTTAAAATAATAACAAAATACTAAAGAACTTTGATTATTTACCTAACGAGTTCTTTCCTATTTTCTATATATTTTCACACACACACACACACACACACACACACACACACACACACACATATATATATATATATATATAAATGTAAAAGAACGAAAAGAATATATATTCAAACGTTCATAACATTAATTGAAAAAAAGGGCTCGATACAAGTGTAGAGCAATAAATATTTATTATAAACTGTTACATTAAGTTATATGCAAGTTAAGTTTGCATATTCTAACGTAACAGTTTATTATATATATATATATATATATATATATATATATATATATATATTCACTTGACGCCCCACTGAGTCAGGATGTGACTCAAGGTCGGAGTGTTTCCACTCGGGCCACTGGTCTAACCTGGTCTTAGCTGGACATAGCGTGTCCAAGCTGGTCATAGCTGGTCTATAGCTGGACTTGGCTTGTCATAGATGGTCCAGGCCCGAGCAGGTCCAACCTAGACATCGCCATGATACCACCAGCACAAGGCCGGAGCAGAAGTGCCATATATATATATATATATATATATATATATATATATATTTACCAGTTTCATTAAAAACGACTGACACGGTACTGAGGTTAATTTGTTATTTTATTTTTCTTGTGTTATAATTTTCTTCATTTCTGGACATAATTTATGTAGAATTGTCCGACAGACATTTTTGGCAGTTTCTACATAATTTATGTCCAGAAATGAAGAAAAGAAAATGGAGAATATAAGAAAAATTAAATAAAAATCTTAACCTCAGTATCTTGTCAGTCGTTTTTAATGAAACACACACACACACACATACACACACACACACACATATATATATATATGTGTGTGTGTGTGTGCGTGCGCGCACGCGTGTGCCTGTAATGCTTATATCTTGTATATAATGTGTTAAAATTCCCTTTCTCCAATGCAGGTTTCGATCCCGGGTTGAAGCAACAAAACAGTCTATTTGTGGATGAATATATAGTCCTACTCTTAAATATCTTAATAAAAATCTATTTAAAATTATTCCTATCTCTCCCTTCCCTCTCAAATTTCGACCGTGTCTGTCATGCACCTCCTCCCTCTGTCTCAATTTACATCAACTTAAAACTACCCCTCAAAAGTGTGTAAAAACTATATGTAAATTTAAAAGATTTTTGCACCCATGGAAGTGCGGTCTGATAAACCACGTAAAAATCATATACCTGGGGAAATAAATTATAACTAATGGACCATTATCTGTTTTCTATTTAAATTGAATTAATATATATATATATATATATATATATATATATATATATATATATATATGAAGAAAAATTTTAGGGGAAAGATATCTGACAAAAAGTTTTCCTGCGACGCGTTTCGTTCTTTAGGACTTCATCGGATTAATTTTAGGTTTACGTTGATACGACTACAAATTTTAAATTTAAACTAATTTTTTTTTATATGTGTTTTTAGTATATAATCTACCCAATTTCATTTAGATTCTTTTTCTTTTTGTTTATATGTACATCACTTTTGTTATTAAATATCCCACATTGTGTTAATAGATGATCTGACAAGGAAGACACTGGACTAAAAAGCCTCATCTGCGCTGCCCATATTTGGGGGTGGACCAAATGATGACATTGCTCGAAATCATTTTTGATGTTGCTAACATAACGTTTCTGTTCTTGTGCACTACGGTCTTCGTCAGGTATTGGTCGATTCGGGTAATATTTTTTGTTTCGCTGGCTATGTAAAGTGAAATATAATTGTATTCTTATTTAGTACTGTTCAGTTATTGCTCACCCATTTTCCAAATCTGTTCTACCCGGCCCAGGAATTGAATTCGCAATCGCTATATCAACAAATTATATTATTATGTATTTTCCTTAGAGTAAGACAATATTTTCTTTAATTTTTACCGCGGACACACTAAATCAATTTTGTGTGTTATTATTATTATTTTTATTTCCTTTGATTTCTGGCGTTTACACATTTCTTTCCGGGTCCCGCCCAGGGACCTAAGGTTAGATATGGCATCATGACACTTTCCACTGACAAAAAAAAAAAAAAAAAGGAAAAGAAAATTACATAGACATAGCCCTTCGTAAAGTGTGGGCTGTACTTGTGAGAACAATTTTTTGTATCTCCTTGAGGCATGGACTTCCAGGAATCCCTTCAATTAGTCTACTGGAATCATTTCCAACCAGTTCTAGGGCTCCAACTACAACAGGGTTTGTTGATGTTCCCATATGCCACATTTTTGAGATTTAATACGTTCCCATGCCGGGAATCGAACCCGGGCCGCCTGGGATCGAACCCGGGCCGCCTGGGATCGAACCCGGGCCGCCTGGGATCGAACCCGGGCCTTATTATTATTATTATTATTTATTTGATTTCTGTTGTATATTCGTTTCTTTCCGTGTCCCAACCAGAGACTTAATGTCCTTATGACATTCTCCACTGAGCATTATTTGAAAAAAAAAAAAAAGATCATAAATATTTTATATAAATAAAGCCCGTCGTAATGTGAGAGTTGTACTTGTGGGTACAATTCTTTGTAATTCTTTAAGGCATCAGCTACCAGGAATTCCTTCAATAAGACTCTCGGAAGCTTTCCCAATCAAAGCGAAAGCTCCAATTGCACCGATGTCTGGCGATTAGCTTTAATTGTTCTGTCTGTGTGTAATGTAAAGTCCCATAAAATTTTTACAGGTTCTATCTCCGTAACCGGGTCTGGGTGGTGTTCGTACCAATTTCTCGCAGTTTCCTTTCCATAAAATTTGCATATTTTGTAATGCTGATATTGGCCCACACTGTCATGCCGGGTTTTATTTTCAGTGGGCATAAATACCGTGGAATCTGATACAAGATGGTTAATTCTTTCTGGATAGAAATCACAGAATCTGCATTTTGAGCTAATAGCATTTTTCAGTATGTGTGCTTGATAATTTCTAGTTAGTAAGCATTGGAACTGTGAAGTAAGAATAAAACCCTAGGTTTCAGCTTTTAACCTTACACTACGTAACCACTAATGGGTACGGAGTTTGTCTACATCATCTTCTTTGGTACGAGCAGAATATTGACCATGTAGAGGTTTATCTTGCCATCATTTCTGCATTTGGTACATTGCTTTTGTTTTCTTTTTCAGGTTCTTTGCCACTGCTGTAGGTGTATTATGATTTATTTTCACTTCTTCACTCACTTGAAATTCCCTTTTGAATTTGTTGGCTTCCTTTATTACTAAATAAAGTTTCTTACTTCTTTCATGTTCTTTGATACAGATCCTCAGCCAGTCTTCTGCAGTTTCCAAGTATCTTTGAAGACCGACTGTTGTGGTTTTGTAAGACAATTTTAGTTGAATTAATCTTTCAGATATGAGCACATACAGACGATCAACATCAACCAGAGGATGACTCATGCGGTGCCAAGTGAGAAGCTTTCTTGTTTTCACATCCATTGCTTATTGTCTGCTATGGTCGATCAAAACGGAATAGTCCATTATTTATGAGGTATTAGCAGGAGACTTTTAACACTTTCTTTCTTTCTTTCTTTCTTTCTTTCTTTCTTTCTTTCTTTTCTTTTCTTTTCTTTCTTTCTTTCTTCTCTTTCATTCTTTTCTTTCTTTTCTTTCTTTCATTATTTCTTTCTTTTCTTTGTTTGTTTAGTTCTTTCTTTCTTTCTTTCTTTCTTTCTTTCTTTCTTTCTTTCTTTCTACGGTTACCTTTTCTTTGATTTTAGTCATTTTGCTTTTCTTACAGATTTTTCTTCTTTTTTGTTTTTTTCCATCTGTTTATTTTCATTTTTACGTTTTTTTCTACTTTCTTTCTTTGTTTCTTTCTATGTTTGTTACTTTCTTTCTTTTAGCGTCTCTGATATGTCTTTTGTTTTTTCACGCGATCAAAATATATATGGAATAGTCCATTATTTGTTTAGTATTGCCAGGGTGTAAAGGTAGAGAACTAAGGAAAGGAGGGACAATCACAATTATTATTATTATTATTATTATTATTATTATTATTTGCTGGATTACTACCCGAAATATGTGGTAAAACATGGTTGTAAATATATAGATTATGTTACACAAATTCTGATGTTAATCGATACTTAAAAGTTACGTTGGTTTTATTCGTCTTACATTGATAATATGATTCTGAGTAGATTCAACATTTTTAATGCATTTTTTAATCTCTTTTAAACACGGTATGCCAGTGATCTTTTTAATGTTCTTTATACTTTTTCTTGATCGTAGCGAAGACCCCAATTATTATAGTTTTAACAGCAGTTTTAAGGGGCAGCATTTGTCAATTTCAAGATTCTTGTTTTTACCTTTTTATTCTTTCGCGCGACTTTTCGTTTTCAACTGGAGTTTTTGCATGATAGGTTTTCTCCATCGTGTTGTAAAACCTCAGACAAATAATACCTTTTGCCGAATATTTGCAATGCCAAGAAAACGCAATATTCGTAGTACTACTAGTTAACAAGTAACTAGTATTTCATGCATTAACATGTACACACATGTTATTTTAACTCATATATTTTCTTAGGAAAATGCTGATATATTCTCTGTTTAACCTCTGGAGAGTTATTTAATTTAGAGCAATTTCTTTGAATTATTTTCAACAGAGAATTGGCACAGGATACAAGCAATGAATTTTATTATGACTGTTATTATTATTGTTGTTGTTGTTGTTCTTCTTCTCGTTTTTCATCTTCTTTTTTCTTTTTCGTCTTCTTCCTCTTTTTCGTCGTAGTCGTCGTCATTCCCTCTTTTCCTTCTTCTGTTTCTTCTACTTCTTTTCCTCCTCTTCTTTTTTCTTCTTCTACTTCTACTCCTCCCTCTCTTCTTCTCCTACTCCCCTTTCTCTTCTTCATCCCCACCTCCTCCTCTTTTTCATCCCCCTCTCCTCCTCTTTCTTTACTTCTTCTCCTCCTCTCTTGTTGTTGTTCTCTTTTTCTTCACCCCTCCTCCTCCTCCCCCTCCCCATCTTCATCCTCCTCATACTTCTCTCTTTTTTTCTTCTTTTTCATCTTCTTCTTTGTCGTCGTCTCTTCTTCTTCTTCTTCTTCTTCTATTCCTCCTCTTCTTTTTTCTTTTTCCACTTCTCCTCCTCCTTCTTCTCCCCTTTCTCTTCTTTTCCGCCTTATCCGCCCCCTCTTCTCTATCCTCTTTCTCCTCCTCCTCTTCCTTTACATCTTCTTCTCCTACCTCTCTTGTTCTTCTTCTTCTCCTCTTTCTCTTTTTTTCCCCTTCCCCGTCTCTTGTTCATCCTCCTTCTCCTCCTCCTCTTCCTTTACTTCTTCTCCTCCTCCTCCTCTTCTTCGCCCACCCGCACTCTTCCTCATCTTCATCCTCCTCCTCTTTCTTCTTCTTCTTCTTCTTCCAAACTCCTCCTGGGAGTAAACCGTTTGCACACAGATAGAAAAGGAATTATGTGTACAAAAACAGAAAAGGGCGTATGACAAGGATGCATCTTCTCACCGTATTTAATTCAAACTTTACAGCGAGGTTATCCTAAGAGAACTAGAAGTCCAGACAGGATTTATTATTGCCGGACACAATCTTAACAACATAAGACATGCAGATAATATTGTGTTGATAACTGACGCAGAAATAAAACTGCAGGAATTCCTAGGAAAATGAATAAAAGAAAGTAGGAAGAAAGAGCTAACCATCACTTGTAAGAAGACAGAACGCGTGGTTTTCAGATACAACTAGAAATTGGTGACGTCACAATCAAGCAATTACAAAAGTGTTTTAACAGACAACGAAAAATGTGACACTGAAATACGAAAAAAAACTCTCCCAAAAGCTAAGCAAAGTTTTAAGAAACAGGAAAAAATTTGTTAAGAACAAAGGAAAGGACACTTAACAGCTATGTAATATCCATATATGTCCAATATGAATGCTGGATAATTTTCTAACAGATGAAGAGGAAACCTGAGTTAACAAAGAGGTACTTCTACAGAAGGAGGCTAAGAATACTATGGAACAACGAGGATGTTTTAAGGAAATTAGAAAAGAAATAGACATTTATGCTTAAAACCAGAAAGAGAAAGTTGATATGTTTTGCACACATACTGAGGAAAGTAGGCTCGGAGAATTTGACACTTACAGGATATACTGAAGGCAAGAAGCATATAGGGAAACATCCAGTAACCTGCCTATCAAGATTCTATAAATGGATATCAGATCGGAGAGTTAAAATGACAGAAAAAATCAAACTTTGCTAAGCGCTACAAAGGAGAGGAAATTATGGAGAGCCGTAATCACCCACGTCCTGAAGGGACACGGCACATAAGAGAAGAATTATTAAGTTACTTTTTTGTTGGATTTATTAATCCTTGTGTAGAAATGGCTCTGAAGTTTTCTTTGTTGCCGTTGTGTTTGACATTTAGCGAAACAGTTTATGTGATCACCTAGATAGGACTGTTTGAGTTTTTTTCGTTTTGACGTTACTTTCGTCTTCTGCTGTTAGGGGTGCTTTATTCAATATGTTTTTCAATATGTTTTGCCTATGTTTACATTGAGTAAATTCTTGTGTTCTTGGGGCTTTAGTTTGTAAAGGGTGTTCCAATAACTTGGACCGATTTTACATGCGAATTATAATTAAGCGTCTAATGATTTTTTCCTTTTCTTCCAGATTAAACAACTTAAGTTAATATGTAAGATAGATACCGGCGGGAAAAAATGTCTAGCACGAAATAGTTAACCAATTTTCTTAACTGCAGGCTTAGATTTACTATACTTTTTTCACTTTATATAAGCGGAAAATTTTAGTCGGAGAAGGTGCAATGGGTCACTCTCTTGGAGGTTAGCATCAGCCATGCTGATGAAAAGTAAAAAGGGAAGAAAGCAGTGAATTTTTTATTTAGGTTTAATTTGTTTTTTTAACCCACTGTTTTAATATGCTCATTTAATCCACTCATTCAATGAATTTCTTTTAATCACCATTTTAATCTACTCTTTTAATCCTCTATTTTAATCCTCACTTTTAATCCTCTCTTTTAATCGTTCTCTTTTAATATTCTATTTTAATCCTCTCTTTTAATCATCTAGTTTAATCTTCTATTTTAATCCTCTCTTTTAATCTTCTCACTTAATCCACTCCTTTAATCTTCTCTTTTAATCCTCTCTTTTAATCTACTCTTTTAATCTTCTATTTTTATCCTCTCTTTTAATCTTCTCTTTTAATCCACTCTTTTAATCCTCTATTTTAATCCTCTACTCTTTTAATCTTCTATTTTAATTCACTCTTTTAGTCCTCTTTTTAAACCACTCTTTTAAGCTTCTCTTTTAATCACCCTTTTAATCCTCTCTTTTAATCTTCGCTTTTAATTCACATTTTTAATTTTCTCTTTTAATTCCCTCTGTACTCAAACATAGTACTTGTGAAAACTTATTGTCTTAAACATTCGATTGACAGGCATTTTTGTTCGAACACCCAAGTTGAAAGTAAAGCGTTCTTTTTGTTAATGTTTAAATCTTTCTTCTTATCATTTCTTGTCTCGGAGCCTATCGCTAAACGATACGACGACAATTTCCGACTCAACACAACTCAATATTATCAAAGATACGCATCATGTCCAATTATTTTCTTTCTTTTTATGTGCCATGTCATTTCAGGACGTAGGCAATCATCGCTTCCAGTTCTCAGGAAGCCCCTTCCCTCTGCTTCCCCTCCGAGACTACGTTATCCACCAGCTCAAGCTCGTCAGATATACCACGCGCTGCTTTCCCTTATCTCTCTTTCTCTCTATTCGACCCGTGAGTATCAGATTCTCCAGGCCCTCCTTCACCATTATGTGTCCCAGAAACTTCAGCTGTCGCTTCCTGGTGTTAAGTGCAAGCCTTCTCCTTGTGTGCATCCTCTCTAAGACCTCATCGTTGCTCACACGTTCGGTCCATGATATCCTTAGCATCCTTCTGTAGAACTACATCTCTGTCGCCTCGAGTCTCTTCTTCATCTTTGAGGAAATCGTCCAACATTCGCCGCCGTAAAGAAGTACAGATGTCACGTAACAGCACTGATATCCTCCTGTCTCGCGATACTCTGCCCAGCTTTTGGAATGCGTCCTTAGCCCTCCCAATATGTCTACGGATTTCAGTGTCGCACTTACCGTCCTCTGTCAAGACGCTTCTCAGATATTTAAAATTCCGCGTCTGCTTGATTCTAGCGTTCCCGACCTACAAATCGCATTCCGAGCTCATCCTCTTATTGATGATGAAAGATTCTGACTTCTTGTAGTTTGTGCTTAGTCCTTTCTTCTCACTCTCCGTCGCTACCTTCTGTAGGAGATTTTGTAATTTCTCTTCCGTGTCTGCTATCAGTACTGTATCATCTACGTATCTTATGTTGCTAAGATTGTGGCCGCCAATGCTAAATCCCGGTAGGGTTTCCAATTCTCTCAAAATCGCCTCGCTGTACTGGTTGAACAGTTCTGGTGAGAAGATGCACCCTTGCCTTGCGCCCCTTTCTATTTTGCATATTCATTGAACTCGTTCCCTATGCGTATGCATGCTGTTTGCTGCCAGTATTGGTTCATGATTTTTCTGATATCTTTCACAAATATATCAAGGTTGCTGATCAGTATTTAGTGCGATTAAAACTAGCATTACACTCGAGTAAATTCACTCACGTTATCGTATTGTTTCCTAATGATAAAAATTTCCTCACAATTTTACTGGAGGACAAGTGACACCACGTCTTATAAGCTTTTCTGTAAAAAAATTATGTATTTATGATTACAGGATTTTACTAGATTCTCTTCAGAATTCTCATTATCTCTTATAATGTAATTTCCAGCACAGCGAAGAGCTATCACTCACAACTACTAGAGATTTTGAAGTTCTCGAGAAAGTCTTGAGTTTTCTGTATACTTCCTGCTGACTTTTTAGTTCACGTAACTCTGCGAAATGTTTTAACAGAGAACGGAAAATGTGGCACTAAAATCCGAAGATGCTTTCCAAAAGCTAAGCACAGTATTGAGAAACAGAGAAATTTTGTTAGAAACAAACAGGCGTTATGACAGAACAGGAATTATGAGAGATAGCAAAACGGCAAACTTTATTAAGAGCTACAAGGAGCAGGAAATTGTGGAGAGCTATAATCACTTACTTTTAGAAGGAGCACTGCACATAGAAAAAAGAAGAAACCTGTGTAAATGGATTGCAGAACAGAGATTGGGGGGTATTATAAAAAGACACACACTATTAAGAACTACAAAGTACAAGAAATGCAGAGCCATGATCTCTCAAGTCCTGAAGGGACACGGTACACAGAAGAGAAAATCTTTGATTAAACAAATCTGCTTGCCTTTAAATGAGTCAAACTTTAGTAATTTTTTGTTATGCGTTGACAATCATTGTTGTTATTATTATTATTTTATTTTCTTTGATTTCTGGCGTTTACACATTTCTTTCCGGGTCCCGCCCAGAGGTTAGAAATGGCATCATGACAAGAAAAAAAAATTGCATAGATAAAGCCCTTCGTAAAGTGTGGGCTGTACTTGTCAGAACAATTTTTTGTATCTCTTTGAGGCATAGACTTCCAGGAATCTCTTCAATTAGTCTACTGGAATCTTTTCCAACCAGTTCTAGGGCTCCAACTACAACAGGGATTGTTGATGTTCCCATATGCCACATTTTTGAGATTTCTATTTCAAAGTCCTTTGACAGCTTTTTGAATATCTTCAAAGATACATTACAGTCTGCAGTGACTGCCATATCAATAAGGAGGCACTTTTTTGTTTGTGGTCTTTAATAACAATATCTGGGCGGTTGGCTTTGATTGTTCTGTCAGTGTGTATTGTGTAGTCCCAAAAAATTTTAACAGTTTATTATTATTATTATTATTCTGTTTGCTCATTTCTTAGCACGACCGTTATGCCCTATCAGTACCTCATAAATAATGAACTATTCAATTTTGATCTCATGGAAAAAGGGAAAAGACATATCAGAGACGCTATTTGGTATCAGTGAGAAAAATAAAGACAGAAAGAAAAAAGGAAGATATAAGTGTTTAACGTCTCCTGTCAATACCTCATTTTGATCGCGTGGAAAGACGGAAAAGACATATCAGAGAAGCTACTTGGAAATAGTACAAAAAGCATTAAGAACTACAAAGGACAGGAAATTGTGCAGAGCTATGATCTCCCACGTCTTGAAGGGACATCAACTGATGTAGAAAAATTTTGTTGTAAGTAGAGATGCTATGCCTGCTGTGATAAGCATAATTGAAAATGTGATGTTAGTTATTACGCATCACCTCTGGAAAGTCCCGGTAGCGTGGAGAGGATAAAACAAAGACCAGGCGCAAATTTCAAAAAAGGGACGTTAATTATTTAACACCCATTGACGTTGAACGTGTTAACTCGGATCTAATTCCGACCAATGGTGTCCCCAAATTCTTTATCCATTATTTCGTATATCTTTTCCATAACGATAATAATTAGATAAAATATCGTTGTGAGACTTTGCTGGAAAACTTAGCAGGTTTATTTATATTTATTATTGTAAAAAATGGAAGTGTGTTTCAAAGAGAAAGAGAGAGAGGGAGAGAAAGAGAGAAAGAGAATAAATGACACATAGCTGTCATTCGTATTGTCGCTGTTTTAGACACGAAACAATAAAGATAGTTTTAGTGCAAGCCAATCCAGCCATCTTGTTTACTTCTCGATTTTGACACTCTGCGGTGTCAACAGCGAAAAGGTCGAATGTCAACAACAGGCTCTTCGCTTTGAAATATTTCTCAATTTCACGAGGTCAAACAGAGGTCAATTCCTGTATCAATACTAGCAAATTTAAGTATCATCATTATAGATTTATGTTTACGCGGTTTGTCTTTTTCCCGATTTCAGATACAACTAAGCCTCTATTTTGTGTAAAGCAAACAAACTTGGACCTTCGTGCTCGCAAAAAAAAAAAAAAAAAAAGGTGTGAAAAGGACGGTTTTTCCATCGACACCGCTATTCTTTTAACTACCTTCACTCCTTGGCCTTGTTTATTGTTTCAAAAAGTGAATTTACAACAAAAATAATAAACACTGCTTATTTACTAGATTTTTTACACTATTTATTATATTGTTTATTGGAATGGTTAGCAAAACATCGGCTAATTAACAATTGGTTCAAACTTTGCAAAATGATAAATAATAAAGATTTCTTCATAGCTGATTAACATATTTAAATAATTTAGTAAATGTTTATAAATAAAAAAATATTTCCATATTTATTTCTTTATAAATTGATAAATGAAAAATATTGCATCGTATTATTTTTTTTTAATTGTTTAGATTTAGAATGTTATAAATATCAAATTATACTTGTAAATTAATAAGGTAATAAATAAATAGTGTTTAATATTTTTATTGTAAATTCTCAAGAGAAAAAAGTATAATTTCACTTTCAACATGTGTTTACGTTTTATTATAATTCTAGTCATCGATTTTTAAAAATATAAACATTACCGAGGAGCGAAAATTGTTAAAATAATAGCGGTGTCAATGAAAAAATCGCCCACTTGCGACTTATTTTGCGGTCATGAAGGTCCAGGTTTCAATCCCATAGATAGCTTACTCGTGTATACAGTAAGGATTCATCCAAAGTTAAAAACTTTATAACATGCGAACATCGGTTAGACGGATGGGACCAAAGCCTAAACTCATTCCTAGCTAGCTTTATGGTCAGTTATCGGGCGGGTGTCTACGAAACATGTTCAACCGGCTGACTTGGAGAAGGAAACTCAAACAGAAATCCAACGACTTTGGGATTATATTGCCATCATCTCACTTGTTAAGCCATGCAGGTAAATTTAATGGGTATGGTGTTAAGCGCCGGCTACACGCAACGTTAGAAAATCTTAATGCAAATGTTTGAAGTGTTCCTTCGACCTGCAGAGAAGAACAAGCAAAAGAACTGGAACTTCCTCCGGTCGACGGAGAATCTGATGCCCCTATAGAAAGACTTGCCTATGTCCTGTGAGTTCCGTTGGCTAGCATAGGACTCTCAAGAGATATGAAACTCTCTCATGTTTGTCTGTGAAGTCATATCACGAGGATCAGACGTATTATGTGCAACCTTTTCCCAGAAGAGATATCAAGAAACTTGCCAAAAGCAAATGTATAATTTATGTATAATAAATAAATTCCCATCACTATAGTTACACAAACACAAAAATCAGTTAAAATTAAAAACAAACAAAAACTACATATTCAGTAAAAATATTTTAAATATCTACATATTCAGTAAAAAAACAAAAACAAAGTAAAAACATCCTTCATAATGGCTAGTAGAATAACCAAAAGCGCTTGGATATATAAAACATATGGGCAGCTTTTACCCTCTATTTCAAGAAAATAAAATGCTTATAAAAAATTGAATTAAAAGCTTAATCGCAGTAGTGCATTGTCAGTAGTCTTTAATAAAATTTGTATAAAAGAAAGATTGCTGCAAAATGCGCAATATATATATATATATATATATATATATATATATATATTTACATACGCTCTATCTCTTTATATTGAGCACTTTATCCCATAAACATAGCACACCTTAAAACTACATTTCTTCATATATATATATATATATATATATATATATATATATATATATACGATATATATATTTTTATTTTTAGGAAATTATGACAAAGTGGAAAAAAGTTTTCGTGACGCATTTTGTCCCTATTTAAAGGAATGCTATTACTACTTCTGCTACTACTACTACTAATAATAATAAAGGCTATCATTTTCGCGCGCACCCATCTGCTATGGTGGTTATTTAATCCTTGTCGCAGTTGCTTTACATTCTATCTACGAAGGCCCTTCTGTCTTCTCCAGTACTCTGCGTTACACTTACCCTATATCAACCTTTCACAACTTATATCATTCACCCTACTACTTACATGAGTTAGTTTAACTCGCCTGTATTACCTTCACTTAACCCGACGTCGCTAAATTTCCCAATGTCACTTCAAGCGCGTCACTCAACTGATATGACATTCGGGCTTTGTACAACCGCATCATTTACACATTATATTATAATGTCTATCAAGAATACCAGTTCTTACCGCATTTTCTCACAAAGAATTGCTTTCTCATGGATGGTGGTGGGGTATCATACCTTTCTGACAAATAAATTCTGCTCACCAGCGTTAGATGTTGCTGTCAAAGCAGTATATAAGAAAAGGGCGCAAAAGTCAAATGCTCATTATTTTTCCACAAGATGCCTTAAAGATAAGACGTGTCTCGTTCCTCTCTAAGGGAGATCTTTTAGTCTCCAGTGAATCTCATGCCTTATTGAGTAGAATTGTGTTACTATGGCCTCCTACCTAGAAAAGGAAGGTAGGATTTTATTTCGATCCCAAGTGTTTCTGTTCAAGGGGTTATTTTTAAGGCTAGGTTTTTAAGCGGCATCCACTTTGACCGAAGAGGAACGGTGAAGTAAAAGAGTGGATGAGGAGCTTTTAGAATCAAGGCAGGCCAAAACCAGAAATGGGGCGCATCCAGGCGCTGGTCTGTAGTTTCGCTACGGTTCATTTGTATTGTTAGCTATATGTTTGTTGTAGAGTAGTTTTCACACTGGAGGCTTGTATTTCACTAAGTCGTCCTAAAAGGGTCCAACGTACAAAACGTTAGGAACTTGAAATAAGAGTTAATGACGCAGCAATCTAGTTGTGATGGTTGATACTTCTATGTCCGACATCGACTGACTCACTCAACACCACTGAGCTCAAGTGGCGACCGCTACTACTACTACTACTACTACTACTTATTATGTGTGGGAGAGTCTATTAATAATAGAATAGGTACGTTCAGGTATGACAACGTTAGAATGTGTAGATGGACGCGGAGCTGGCCGAGGAAAGAGCTAACACAACAGAAGTTGTCCAGTGTCACCTACCAATCTAGGTGAACAGGAGAACAGGCGAAGCCCTGAATAAAACATATAATATAAGAAACAGAGTTTTTATTCTTATTTCTCGCCGTGGCGTTTGTCTTTCATCTTGTTACTTCGTGAGCATGTTTTCGGTGCACACTGACTAGGTTGAGAATCGAAATGCAACGTCGTAGGAGGAAAGTGTGGGCGAGGATCGTGTGTATGCTTACACAAATCTGAATAGTACACAGCATATAATGCTCTAAGCTTACTTATTGATCAATACATACGTAAATCTAAAAATTCCCCGAAAACAGTAAATAAAGTAATCGTCTCTCACACCCTTTCCTGGGAACTTTAAACATAAATAGGTGTTATAAGGACATCTCGACATACCTTTATTCACATTTTGTTATTTCCATTTAAATTGCTGATACAATAGTAGGATTCGACCATAGTAGGGATCATTGAGTCATTGCGAACGATTGTATTCTTAACTGCAAAGCGTGTTCGCCCTGGCTACACAGAGTTTTGAATTCAGAGTATTCCTTCTCCTAGACCGGTTGCCACCCAAGGCTATAGAACACAGTCTATCCTGCTGTTTACCCATATCTAGAGGGAAAAGAGATAAAAGAATATCTTTCTCAAGGGTATTAGCACGTAAGTGAATGTAATGAACTCGAATGGAATTCGAACCCGGCTCATAAGAGGTAATAGTTGGGCACATCGACGTAGCATAATGGTTAACAAGCTTGTCTCGCTAGATCAATTACGACTGAAAAATGAGTTCGATTCTCAATGGGTCCTCCATACTTTCAGCCTTGTTCCACATCTAACCTACACTTAGAATACCCCTATCGGCACCTCGACCTGCTGTAATGGCTAAGCAAGCTTATCTCGCTAGATCAATTACGACTAAAAAGAGAGTTCTCACTGGGTTCTCCATACTTTTGGCTTTGTGTCACATCTAACCGATGCTTAGAAAATCGCCCTAATAGGTAATAGTATGTGTTGGTAACTGTACGTAATGTTTTGTATATTCATTCTTGTTCTCTTCTTTGTGAAAACTCCAATTAATATTCCTTAACCGTAGGAAAATGTTAGAAAACAGATGCCATTGTCATTGTGTTGGTTTTTCTTTCAATCGGCTTAATCTAAAATCGTACGGCTTCGACTCTGCCGTTCTGAGATAAAAAGGTGAAGTGTCTTATTTGGTGCCATATTGTATTTAATTTTTTTTTTAAATTCAATTCTACACAAATATTATGCAACCGGAACAGGAAAAAACCAATTACCACATACAACGCAAACTTAATATTTTAGTCGATATGTCTGTTGAAGGTGAGAAGCATTTCAAAACGCAAAAATGTCCTCTTTTTCATCAAAGTGAATTATCTTCTTATTTACAGTTTAAATCTACTTATATTATGTGGACATTGTCTGAATGACCGTAATATTGATTGATTGATTTATGTTTTACGGTTTATCAACCTTTTACAGGTTATTTAAAGCAAGAAAATATTTTTTAGATTGTAAGATATTTTTGGGTATAATAATGATTTTTACTGATAATTAACCCATAGCTGGGAGGGGAAGGGGTGGATTCATATCTTTCCCAAGAATATTTGTGCAAAAGTGAATATAACAAACCCGACTGGAATTAGAACTCGGCGAAAAAAAAAAAATCATGATCTAAAAGATTTAATTCGTTTTCATGAAGTTGTGATAAACCTTTTTTCAAGACAACTGATGCCATATATTTCTTCCACCTTCTTTTTTATGTATCGTGTTCCTTCGGGATGTGTGATCGTAACTCTCCACGAGTTCCTATCCCTTGAAGCATTAAACAATGTTTGTCTGTTTATAATCTCTCACACACCCTGTTCAGTTCATTTACATAACCTCATTAGGTAGGTTACTCTTTCTTACACTTTCGGGACGTGGGCAATCATGGCTCCGCACAATTTCCAATCCATTGTAGCTCTTAGAAATATGTATCTCCTTACTCTCCCTCTGATTCTCTGTTCTGTCATCCATTACACAAACTCGTTAGACAGGCTGCCCTTTGCCCAACTTTTGCACAGAATGACCATCCAAATTCTCTAAACCAACTCATCCTTAGATTCTAAATTCTAAAAGTGTTGTTCTTGTTTTCATTTTCCCTAAAATTTCCTCGTTGCTTACATGTTCCATCTAAGGTATTCTTAATATTCACATTTCTGTTGCTTCAAGTCTCCTCGTCATCTGTGATCCAGCATTCTATTACATCACAGTTCAGTATTGTTTTCTTTTAAATTATAAATCTCATTGTTCTTTCCTATTGTATATATATATATATATATATATATATATATATATATATATATATAATAAAAAAATTAAAAAATGAGAATATTTCAAATCGTAGTTAAATAAAAAGTATTCTAATCTGAACACCCCGAAAAATCTTTAAATTTACAAATAGAAAAA
>CAHIKZ030000247.1:850000-877500 GCA_903632075.3 Acanthosepion pharaonis | reverse complement strand
TTGACTTTGAAAATTTATTGCTGGTATTTTTTACTATGCAAAATGTATTGCTGGTAATGTTTTTACTATGCAAAATGTATTGCGGGTATTTTTTTACTGTACGAATGTATTACTGGTAATTCTTTACTATACAAATGTATTTTTATACTTTCCCAGTGTTTGGATCCCAGTTTGGGGTTTCTCTATTTGTCCATAGCTGGGTCCCTAACAGGTGCTACCACCCCAGGTTATGGTGTACCTGGGAACAACAGCATAGTAAAAAAATTACCAGCAATACATTTTTGTAAAAAAAAAAAAATACCAAAGCTCCCAAGAAAATAAAAGTTCAGTATAAATAACCCATAAGGATCAATGCATTTAAACAAATAAAATCAATAAAATCATTTCACGTACAGCCCGGAACTTTCTGGTTTCATATTTTATAAATCTCAAGGCTTAAACTGAGCAGAAGTATTGGCAATATCTTCTTTTGCTTTGGTGATCATTTATTAAAAGTCTTGTTTTTATTATTCCTACTAAAACAAAGAAATGAACTGGATGAATAAAATATTTCTAAATAACTATGCAATCTGAATTTGAATCGTTATTATTCTTGCAGTGGAATAATGCATAGCGGCTCGGATTGAGGAATCGAAGAGCCGAGTTCGAATTCCAGTCGAATCCATTACATTACATGCTAATATTCTGGGTAGATAGTAGGACAGAGCGAGTTCTGTAGCCTTGGATAGCAACTAGTCTACCACAGAAAGAAATGGTAACCTACCGAGGGAAAAATCTGCCTCGTCAGTCATATATCGAAAGCATGGCACATAAATGACTGACTGATTATTGTTGATATAGTTGATGGTAAAGAAGATTAACATCTGAGTGATGGTTTCGAATTGAAAGGAAAGTAACACATTGCGCCTTCTCTGGCTCACGTTCTTTGCTGATATGAAATGGAAAAATTATATTGAATCCATTGCTAGGTCAGCTGATAAGAAAATCGGTTCCCTGTTTCGGGCTAGACTCTTTTTCTCTCCAGAATCTATTTTATATATCTGTAAGTCTACCATTTGTCCACGCTTAGAATATTGCTGCCACATATGGTCCGGTGCCCCTGCTATTTACCTTGACCTCCTTGATAAGATCCAAAGAAGAATCTGCAATATTATTGGTCCTCATCTGGTGGCTCAGCTCCAGTGACTTTCCCACCACATTAAGGTTGCCTCTCTCTGTCTTTTCTATAAATACTTTCATGGTAATTGTTCGAATGAGTTCTTCACTAAGGATGGAGGAAGGCGGTATTACTAATATTATTTTGTTTGGATTCTTGTAAATAGATTTTTCATATGGTAAATGCACATTGGAGTTTAGATTATTAAATTATTGTTTTATTCCCCTCGCCCGACAGGCATTGAATTGTATATATGGAGGCTAGTTAGGACATTCATAGAGACATAGAGGTATTATGATGAATATAGTAAGAATAGTAAGTAAGAGTGTGTTGTTTAGGTTTAAGGAATAGTGTAGTATGTTTGGGTCAGTGATTGTGGCTAGCTAAGTTTAATGTTAAGACGGAAGAAGACCGTCCTGTTCCCCATTCCTCATCTTTGGCCTTTTACCGCATTTTGTATTTTCACAAATAAATATCGCTCTTCGCTATGATACTAAGACTTGTTGATTTTATGTGCAACACTAGACTGGTGTCGATATCTCATCAATTTACAGTTGAGCTGGCCAAGAGATGTAGCCGTAAGTTCTATTCTAACAGTTTTTTCTCTCGGACTTCTCGCTTGTGGCTCCTTGCTTTCCAGCCAACTTTAATATGCCAAAAAATTAAATGCAGTGTCAATCGATGTCTATTCTCTGTTCCTAATTCTTACACATCCTGTGACCCCTTGTGTTTTAGCGATATTACTGCCTTGCTTGTGGTGATCCCGATTAAAAAAAAAATATATCGCCTAGTCGTATCTCAGTTTGTCATAAGAGCTTGTCTTTAGTGGAGGCTGTCAAACAATGACTTCTTTGTTTTATAAGTCGGGTCAGGGTTAGGTTACAGTGCCATTTTCGCTCGCCGGCAGGGGGCGCGTTTGTATCAGTCATGTTTCTTGCCAGTCAAAATGTGACGTAAGGTACGCACCATCATGAACGAGCCGTTGAATCAAGAGTGGGCTTAGGTTTCTGTCTTACTGAATGGGATTTTTTCTTTTCCTCCTTGTGAGTCAGGGGGATAAATAGTTTGTTTGTTGGTGTTGTTAGCGTGTGTTAGATTTCCTTAAGGGATCGATTTCATTTCACTTGATCGTGAATGTTATACATCCCCAAGAGAGAAATATTCACACCCCACTCAAGAATTGTCCTCGTCACGTCATGCTTACTTCCTGTGCTCATGTCACTTTTTACCCTTGTCTTTCTTTCAACTATTCATACTATCCATCTCTCTCTCTCTCTCATATATATATATATATATATATATATATATATATATATATATATATATATATATATTGCAGCATATCTTCATCCAGACATGTTTTATTTAATAATATTGTTTTATCATTGTTGTGATTTTCTAAGCGTAGCTTAGATGTGGCACAAGGTCAAATGTATGGGGCAACCAGTGTGGATCGAACTCACGATTCAGTCGTAATTGATCTTGCGACACAAGCTTGTTAACCATTACAGCATATATAGACATACTGTGTCTACTTATTTTTATAGTGATTTTTTCCAGTTGTCTAATCAGTTTCTTGATGTTGAGATGAAATTCATCAAGGTAGGCGCCGTTTATTATAGTAATTTTAAAATTTAAAATTTGTCCGTTGCAGTTACGAAATTTTTTTTAAACAATAGTTTTAATATAAGAGAGCTGGCCGGAAATTGACAGAAATGTAAAATGTCATTAAATGTTATACGTATTTTAATAGGTTCCATTTTTTTAAAAAAAAAAAAGAGAATCTTACCATTAAACACATTGAAGATTTAATTGGTCTGTTCTACTTTTCACGTCATATTCACCACAGCTTGAAATATATATATATATATATATATATATATAACACGCATATATATCTTCCACAGACACACAGACACACGCACACACACACACACACACACACACACACACACACACATATATATATATATATATATATATATATATATATATATATATATATATATATAGTGGACTCTCCTGTCGTATTCGACGTATGAGGGTCAAGCAGCTCAGTTCCTAGGAACCGACAGCCCAGACACCAGCACATATGATTTGATTATAGTGGTGAACCAACCACACTTTTTGAAGGGCTGAATACGTGCCACAAGGACCCCAAACGACTCTCCGCAGGTTATGAATTCACAATTGTCCATCTCCTAGACCATTACCATCCAATGCTATAGAACCCAGTCTGTCCTGATATTTACCCATAGCTGGAGGGAGAAGAAGAGAATTAATACATTTCCCAAGTGTATTAGCACGTAAGTGAATGAAATGGTTTCGACTGAATTCGAACTCGACTCTCCGAATATATATATATATATATATATATATATATATATATATATATATATATATATATATGTATATATATATTGAGATGAGGTATTGTAATTAGACACTACGGACAATTTTAAAATTCTCTTACTCCAACCAAATGGAAATATGTAATAATATTAGAAAAACTTTAAAATTCATGAAATTATCCTTATCTGTCATATTCAACGAAACATGTTTGAAAGATATATATATATATATATATATATATATATATATATATATATATATATATGTGTGTGTGTGTGTATTACAGCTCATCATCTTTTTTGCGGGTTATTTGAAAAAAAATAAATAAATTGTAAGATTTTTGGGAGATAATATTGAGTTGATAAAACTTTTAATAATTAACCCGTAACTGGGGGTGAGAAGATATAAACTCATACCTTACCCAAACAAAACGAACCTGACTAGAATTAGAATCTCCGACTTCAAATTTCGAGCCGTTATCCATTACACTACCCGCACATCTAAGCGTAGAGCACCTGGTATTCCCACGGTATCACCCATCTAGGTACTGACCAGGTTCGACGTTGCTTAACTTCGGTGTTCGTCCGAGAAACAATGTTTCAACGTGATATGGTTGTCAGCTTCCAGATATGAGGGAGTAAATCTTAATTGTACACCGTTAGTTTAATGGGGAAATTTGGTGATAGGTCTGTTGTAGCTTCTTTTTTATACTAATAAATGATTTCTGGAAGTACCAGAGATTTAGTAAAGCGTCGAGAAAGTGTTGCTGCCAAAGTTTGGTATTGAATTATAGAGACTAAGACTTACTTGGGATTAAATGTGAGAAATCTGACACAGAATTTTCTTTAAAGAATTCCAACCAAGCTGGAATCACCGTTGTCCTATTTGGCCACCTTGCAATCCTATCTCTCTAACATTATTTATTCAATTGTATGTCTGTACGTCTCCTAAACTTTCGCCCTAACCAATTTATCTGTCAGATTCCGTTTACATTTATTTCTTCGCTAAACCTGATTGTCTGTTCGTTTATCTGTCTATCAGTCAGCCTGCTAGTTCGTCTGTCCGTCTGTCTATCATTCCATCTATTCTCTAATCTGGTCTACAAAAATAACCTGGCTTTTGCTTATTCGAAAACTTCTGACGTTGTCTGACGTCGATGAATGTGCACGGCATGGACTCGTTGTGATGAGGTAAGTTAGGGGAGACTGGAGTGTTTAGACTGAAGTTAGCATCTTCAACTGATTGGGAAGCGGGTGGCAGTCAGGAAAGAAAAATCAGTTTCGGCAATGTTCGTTTAAATCAAAGGAAAATTCCTTGCTTTCCATGGATTTGTGTATATGTAATACTGTATGTGCGTAGATTTTTATATAAGTGTATATATTTATATGAATGACATTATATATATATATATATATATATATATATATATATATATATATATATATATATATATAAATTAATGTATATTAATTATAATTATTATATTTATATAGGAGGCACGGTGGTGTAATGGATAGCGGCTCAGATTGAAAAATCGGAGAGAGGAATTGGAATTCCAGTATGAATCCATTACATTCACTTACTTACTACGGAAAAGTATGAATCCTCTTCTTCTCCCTCCAGCTATAGGTAAATAACAGGACAGACTTAGTTCTGTAGCCTTGGATGGCAACTGGTCTACTGCAGGAAGAAATGGCCACCTACTGCGGTAGTCATGTAACGAAAGATACATCATGGCCTAAACGTGTATTACGCATGGCACATAACTGAATATATATATATATATATATATATATATATATATATATATATATATATATATATATATATATATATATAATATTAATATATATATATATATACATGAGAGAGATATAGAATTAATATATAAAATTAATATATAAGTTGTTTAATTAATTCATATTATTTTACAAAGTTGTTCAATTAATCTTGTTAATTTAGAATGTTATTTAATTAAATCAAAGTGCTTTAAAAACAAGACGAGTCGCCGTCCTGGGTATGACGATAAAGTACACCCGCGTCCTGGCTAAGACGATACATTACGTCCGACAGCAAGGCCACTGAACAGAAGGTTTTAAGAAGCGTGGAACTCACCTCTTAATTGCTGGTGTTCCCAGGTCCACCCTGACCCAAAGTCGTAGCACCTGTTAGGGTCTCAGTTATAAGCAAATAGGTAATTGCCAAACTGGGGTTAAAACACTATGAAAATATAAATATATGTTTTAATACCAGGAATAGTTTTCAAAAAATTATTTACAGAATACATTATTACCAGTAATACATTTTTGAAAAACAAAAGATATTACCAGCTCTATATATATATATATATATATATATATATATATATATATATATATATATATATATATATATATATAATATTAGTGGTAAATATAGATACATATGCAAAATATATAAATACCCATCCCATACATGTATATTTTTAAATAAAAATTCCAAGAGGATAGAATCCAGGTAGAACTCAATGCATTAGACATCCGACAACATTCATATTTCTCTTACTTAAACCCCTTCCACTCACCTCTCCTAAAATTCTCTCTGTTAAGGTTTAATCTCCCTCCTTCTCTAGTATGTTACCCCTCATACTTACACTCTCTCTAAATTCTGTTTTTATTTCCGGAGTTGTTTTTTTTCTCTTTTTCCTGTTTTCTTTTTGAATTTGTAGGTCTGATGAATTGGATCGTATTTACGATTCCAATGGAATAAATTATGACCATGGAATATTAGTGTTTAAGCCTTTTATTATATATATATATATATATATATATATATATATATATATATATATATATATATATATTTGGTTGGATTGATTTGAGTTTGTGATCCTGGGTTTCACGCTTTTGCGATCGTCAGACAAACTGATTAATTTTTTTAAAATTTGGGTTTATGTAGATTGCGTGTATTGGTGTTAGTATGGGAGTTGGGGGAATCGTTGTCGTGATGTCATCGTGCTAAGATGAGGTACGCAGATACACATACACACTTGCTTGCCCGTCATACATATATAACCATGTGGACAGTTTCGGATTTGACATATGTATGTATATGGGTGGTGTTGTGTCTATACATATGCATATATATATATATATATATATATATATATATATATATATATATATATTTTATACACACACACACACACACACACACACACACACACACACACACACACACATATATATATATATATATATACATATATATATATTACCAGCTATAGATTTTTGAAGAAAAAAATATTACCAGAAATAAACACTTTGTCGGCATTAAATAACCCATTGCGATTGATATGCCGTAAAACAAAACAAACCAAGACGAATCGCTCTAGCTGTGACGGTAGCAATATTCGGGAAATACATTTTAATATCTTCCTTTTGATAACTGTTTCAATGTGATTTTTATACAAAAATTCAACCAATCGAAAGCTTGGGGTCCGCTCAAGGTTGAGTGCTGATGTTAATCTGGATGAGGTGTGTGATATAAATGAAAGTGTCGGTAATAGGAAATGAAGATGGAATTAAGATTGTACTGTCCAGGGATATACATACACACATTTTTTTTACTAATGATCACTATAAATACAAGGCCCAAGAGCCACTCAATGTAGAGGGTTACTGTGTGGACTTATATTAGCGTAGGAAAGGACAAGCGTTAACTATCAAGATTGTTGCAGTTGGGAAAACACAAGCGAATGAACAGACTTTAGAAGGAAACAGAAACTCAGTCCTAACCAGGAAACAAGCAATGAATTTCTACTGTTTAAAAACAGAGGAAGAGCGTGAACCGGACGATAGGCGAACCCATCTACTTCTATTAGTCAAGGAGAGAATAAATGAAATAAATAGTGAATAACATTTCAGGGTTTAGGCATCGACGTTAGAAGTACAGAGCTGAAGCAAACTTTAGAAGGAACCGGAAACACAATCCTAAACTGCAAACATGGGATAAACCTCTGCTGTTAGAAAGACCGGGGGAGGAGTATGAAACGGACGGTAGGTGAAACTATCTAATAAGCGGAGGAGAGAAAAAAATGACATGCAAAAATATATATACACAAAAACACGCAAAAACATACATGCAAACGCCTTGGCATGGGGTAAGGGTTTGCAATGTTAGTCTTGTTTGCAGTTGCACAATTTTTCGTAAGCAACTGTATTCAGATTGAACTAAATCTGAAGCATTTCTACTGCTGATGTCAGTGTAACTTAAGCAACTCAAAAAAGAAGAAATAAAAATAAAATAAATTAAAACCATATAATAATTAACAATGTGTATTTATTTATATATTTCCTGTCCCATCTGTAGTGAGAAGAAGGGAAATCAATTTAAGTTAGTAAATTTATGACTGATTACTTCCTTTAGTCGTTTTAATAATCTATACAAATAAAATATTTATCTGCATTTAGGCAAAATTAGTTCTCGTTCAACATTTACAGACAATTTTGTTGATAGGAAACACAAATCTAGAACGATTTATTTTTATTCAATAAATCGAAATAGATTCTCGTCAGTTGAACTACAGTTTACGCTATTTTTTACTCATGTTCAGACAATACAAAGCCCAAGAGCCACTCAATGTAGAGTGTTACTGTGTAGTGTTGTACGAGCGTAAGAAAAGGCAAGAAGTGAACTTCACGGGGCTGTGTAGGAAAAATAAAAACTCTAGATATAAATAGGTCAAGATTGTTTTAATTGGGCAAACACAAGCGAATGAATAGATTTTAAGAGGAACCTGGAACCTACTCCTAAAAAGGGAACAAGGAATAAACCTCTACTCCTGTTCAAAAGAACAGGGAGAAGTGTGAACCGGATGATAGGCGAACCTATCTACTCCTATTAAGAGAGAAAAAATAATTAGTGAATAAAATTTCAGTGTTCAGGCGGAGATTACAAGCCATCTCGTTTTAGAAGGGGACCATTAACGTAATCAAAACAGAGAATGGATAACAAATTTTCATGGCGCAGGTACGCTAGTAAGTAAATTAAAGAATACATTAAAAGAAAATGTAACATTAAAAAAAAAGAGTTATTAATAACTTATTCGCTTAGTACGATGCCAATTTTTATAACTCGTTTCGACGCAACTGTACTCAAACTTGACTAAATCTTCAGTAACTCCACTACTGACAGCAGTGTGACTAAAGGAACTAAAAAAGAAAGAAAGAAAAGAAATGAACTTAACATTAAAGAAAGAGTTACTAGATATATTATTCAAGATGTCTACCCATTCAACGAGTTCATTTACATTGAAATATCTTTCTTTTCTATTTAAAACTCCAGCATGAAAAAATTTAAGCCACTTGAGTTGGTAATTCTTGTGCACAAATTAAGAAACCCAAGTACTGTCAAAAAATCCTAAGTTGCTTGTAATAAAAAAAAAAAAAAAAAAAATGCAATCGTGTACTATTACTAAGTAGCGAGTTCAATCTTCACTGAGGGCCCCATAAAAAAATCTACATTAAAAACTCAACAAGTGTTGACATATCGTAAAATTAAACGAGCCAAATAAACAACACATAAGTCCTGGGTATGACGATAAACTACAACCGGCAACAAGGCCTTTGGTCAGGAGGCTTTGAGGAGCGTAGGACCACCTCTTAATTGCTGTTGTACCCAGGCTTACCCTGACCCGGTGTAGTAGCAGCTGTTAGAGTCCTAACTATGGGTAAATAGTGACCAACTCCAAAACTGAAGTCAAAACACTATGAAAGTATCAAAGTATATTTTTACAGTAAGAATACCAGTAATAGATTTTAATAGTAAAAAAAAATTCCAGCAATACATTTTAATAGAAAATTTTTTTTTTTGAGCAATACATTTAATAGAAAAAATTACCTAAGTTCCCAAGAAAATTAAATTTCGACATTAAATGACCCATAAGGAGTTGATATGCCATTAACAAAACAAACGAAACCAATTAACACATACATGCACACATATACTACACGCATGCATAAATATGCGCAAACACATATATACATACACGCACACACAGAAGTGCAGATGCGCACGCACACACTCATGCAAATATACGCTCTCGCACATATGCACATAGTGATAAAGTCACGCACATACAAATGCACTCACACACACAAACACCCACACATACACATGCCCATGCATACGCAATCTTCTTGTAAGGTCAGCGCGACAATTTAACATTAAATGTTAGACATACCATTTTATTCCCAAATCTTTTCTTTATTCATGTATTGGATTTCTTCTATATAAAGAGTCTACTGTATTTACCGGTAGGAAACAAGATCATTTGCACCTGGAGAAAGGTGAATTGATTTGCGTTGTGGAGAAATGGATAATTGGAAACTTCCTTTGAATCAAACTACTTGAAACCTATATACTTATATTTACGATTCAATAAAATTTAAAAAGAGACAAGGGTACTTTCGACGCGCAGTAAAACTTTAATGCAAATTTTGAAATACTTTTGCGACTCGTTAAATCATGTGCAGATTGGGCAGTGTTGCAATTCCGTAAAACTTTACTACAAATTCAGGTACTTCTGCGATTCGGTAAATCTATAGTGTTGATTGGGGTACCTTTGCAATTCAGTAAAACTATAGTGTTAATATGGGTACCTTTGCGATTCGATAAAACTATAGTGTTAATTGGGGCACCTTTGCGATTCAGTAAAACTATAGTGTTAATTGGGGTACCTTTGCGATTCAGTAAAACTACAGTGTTAATTGGGGCACCTTTGCAATTCAGTAAAACTATAGTGTTAATTGGGGTACCTTTACGATTCAGTAAAACTATATTGTTAATTGGGGTACCTTTACGATTCGGTAAAACTATAGTGTTAATTGGGGTACCTTTGCGATTCGGTAAAACTATAGTGTTGTTTGGGGTACCTTTGCAATTCAGTAAACTATGATGTTGATTGCGGTATCTCAGCTATTCGGTTAAACTATAGTGTTAATTGGGGTACCTTTACGATTAGGTAAAATTATAGTGTTGATTTGGGTACTTTTGCGATTCCGTATATCTTATCTGCATATTAGTGTACTTTCACGATTCGGTAAAACTATAGTGCATACAGGGCAATTTCACGATTCGGTAAATTCTTTCTGCAGATTATGGTACTGCTATGCTTCTATAAAACTTTATTGCAGACTGGTTTCTTTCACGATTTGGTAATTCCTATCTTCAGATTGTTGTATGTTTTCCGATTCAGTAGATTCTATTTGGGAGCATGGAAATTGAACTTCACTGATATTAACGACGCATTATTTACTTGGAAGGTAAAACATAAAAAAGAAAAATTACGAGATTGCAAATTGCGTAACTTAGCTAAAACGTAGAAAGAGTCTCGTTGAATGAGACTTACGCACTGTGCCTCTAGTATGGACACATAAACATTTAGACGACAGACAGACTAAGATATGGGGAAGCAATGAATGTTGATGGACACATAATTATATAACTCCGGGGTTTGTATTTATGAGCTACATGATGAAAATAAATGCAAAAGATAGAGATCTAGCTCAGGAGAGGGTCGAAACATCACCACAAATCATCCACGCTTGCTTGCTCACATCTGTGTTCCTTGCTTGTGTGGGTTGTCGTTTGTAAAATAAATGATCTCACTACGGGTTGGTTTTAGAGTACAGCAGAGTGTGAGGGTGTATTAGGCTGTCTGTTTTTAGAATTGGGATGCAAATATATTTTTCTCATTTTATTTTTAAATGATGTCTCCCTTCACGCTATAGGCAATGATAACTCGATGGATTTATTCTCTTTATTATTTGTTAATTTCCATGCATTCTTGGGAAATATAGTGGAGTGGTTGTTGCCTTCTCATGGTTCAGAATTCAGAGCTTTCCTTCTCTTAGGTTGGTTGCCATTCAACTCTAGAGGATTCAGTCTACTCTGCTACTAAACCCGTAGCTAAATAAGATAAGAGACAAATTTATGCTTTTCAGGATTGAAAAGAAAACGTAACAGACTAACCCGTAATTTGAACTCGCCTCGATTATTTCACTTTCCACATCGATATCCATTACACAATGGTGGGCAATTTTTTCAGTGCAAGAGCCACATTCAAAAATTCACAATTTATTGGGCCGCATTAACCCAAAATAATTAATATTTAAAATAAACCATTAATCCCAAATAATTAATATTTAAAATAGACAAAAAAGACCTTTAAAGAAAAATATGCAATTAATTTTTATTAACGAATATTTTATTTGAAAGACAAAAGTAACTCAGTATAAACTGCTTTAAAGAAAAAATATTAAGTATTTTTAAGTTGAAGATTTACATGAAACACTTTTGAAAGACAAAATAATATTGTTTTAAGAACAAAATTATTTTTATTAATTAATATTATAATGGAGAAAACTTTTATTTGAAAAACAAATGAACTTTGCGTAAAGAAATAAAAAAAACAATTCTTACTAATATTTTAAAGTAGAAACTTCAAATAAAATACATATAAAGTAACTAAATTTAAAGAAAAAAATAATTTAGATTTTAAAGTAGAAATTTCACATGAAACAGATTTGAAAAACAAAATAACTCAGCAAAAAAAGGATCACAATGACTCAATGAGAATAATGTATCTGACTGCAGTCATTTACCAATTGGTTAAAATTAGGCGTCATGAATTCTTCTGGAGGGTCGCATATTGCCGGTGGGCCGTAGTTTGTTGACTCCTGTATTACACCATCCGCAAATATATTAGCAACTTTATTTCAAGTATGATTTTAGTCGTGATATTCATGATAAATCTGTCGTCTGATAAAGTAAAAGAATTATTTTACTGAACAAATATGAATTTTTCAACATAATCTCCTTCTTTGTTAATTCACTTAAATCAATGCTTATTCCTTAATCAAAAGATTATAGTTGCGTGTCTTGCTATGGATTTATTAATCTGCTTCGGATCTATGAATTTAATCCCAAAATACTAGGAATTTAATCCGTATCAATTTATTACCGTCTATTCCGACGCATGCGTACGAACAATTTAATTCAGTAGTTAGCATGCTGGAAAATATGCTTTTTTAAATACTCGTGCATTTAGTATATCGACTTCATCAGATATATTTTCACACGCATACACACAAACACACACACACACACACACAGAGGTCGATTGACATAATACACACTATTTAAAATTAAAACAATGGGACGTCTATTTCAAATACGAGTATCCGCTATAATAACATTTGAATTAATATAGGGGTAGAATCACCGTCTTTCGATCCTACCTAGAAGCAACCGGGCGTCTAGCAACACTGATGAGCTGTGATACAGTGAAACAGTCTGTGAATGACAATATATATAATATATATATATATATATATATATATATATATATATATATATATATATATATAAGGAGGGAGGGTATGAGAGAGAAATGCAATACAAGGAAATACTGCTTAGTGACTGTTAGTTTAACGCTTCATTCCTAACTTCTGACCAAGAAGATCGCACTGAAGCGAGAATATGACAGTCACTATGCAGTGTTGATTTCTGTATCTATACTGTATATATCTATCAGCGCTCTATCTCTGAAAATGATCACTTTTTCCAATATATATATACTAAATTTTAAACAATCTATCTATCTATCTATCTATCTATCTGTCTATTTGTCAATCTATCTACCTATGATGAGTTGGGATGAAATATTGATCGGAATCCGACAGAATGATAAGATAAAGGACAACTAGGAAACGTTTCTAAATCTAACATGTTTCACTTTTATTAAAGCTTCATCAGAGAATAAGATATGGAGTAAAATAAGAAAGAAAAACTGGTATTTCCATTTTTTTGTTTTTTGATTTTCATTGGTGTTGTGGTAGGATCCACCTAATTTACATAGTGAGTACCGACCATATAAATATGGTTGGTACCTGGAAGACGAGTGTGAGGAATCAAGAGATTCAATCCAGAGACTCTGCCCGACTACGACTAAGTCACACATTCTCCAGGAACGGTCTTCCCAAGAATATACAAAATACTATATGTAAATATTGTGCACACTTTCTTGTTTCAATACATTTTGTTCTAAGTACATTTTGTGTTGTATTATTATTCCATGCATTAGTCAAGTTTCAACAATTGGTTAATGATGTGGCACGTATATTCGACTTTTTAAAGCAACATTAGTATAATTTATGGCGTTCCGAATTCAAGGAGAGACGACGCGTCCATCGAAATTTTCAAGAAATTACCTGGAAAACAGTAAGTATTGCTTTATGTATGTAAGTGTATAATAATTCTAGTTTGTCTATGTGGGTTTCAGATGATAATATATATTCATAAGTGCGCGTGTGCGTTGCGTGCCTCTCGGTGTGTGTGTGTGTGTGTGTGTGTGTGGTAGACATTATGCTTGTTGGTTTTGCTCCTGTTGATTTGGGAATGTTTTTATGTGCATACCATTTATTTTAGATAAACGAGCCTTAGATCCTTTAAGATAAAAGTTGATTATGTAATATAATGTTTCTGATGTATGTTTATGGTTGGTAACATTTTTTCTTTGAATGGTACAAGTCCTAGCCTGACAGTTTCAAAGTAAAGTGTGTGTCTATGCATGATGATGATCTTTCTCCTGTATGTAAGGTTACCAGTGAAATTTTTTGAGCGTAAAAAGTTTACACGAGAGAAGATAAAGGAAAACTCTACCATTAAATCCCTCTCTGAATCCGATCAAAAATCTATGGTTAATTGTGAAGATGAAATTATATGAAGGTGGCAAACGATATGACAACAAAGCAGGCTTATGGGAAACAAATAAAACCACCATGTTGGACACTGAACCTGCTGAAGTAAAAAAAACAACAAAAAACGATAGATTGTTGGTTGTTATTGTTAAGTAGGCTTACTATATTGGATGTAGATGCTTCAAAGGTTTATCCTATATGTTTGTTATTTGCTCTATTATAAGTGCTGATTAATTGTTGATGACCTTGTTATTGAAGTAAAAAATGATTTTCTGATTTGGCATAATAACTTCAAACAACCGTTTTTATAATAAATCCAATAACTTTAATAAATTATAAATAAATAAATTTTGTTTTGACGTCTAAATTAATCTTAAAATTTGACCAAAATTGTTCAAAGCAAATCTGAGTTATCGAGGTTTATGTAATTTGCATACTAACTTCAGAATATGTATAGTGGATACAGGTGTTTGTATATATATATATATATATATATATATATATATATATATATATATATATATATATATATATATATATATATGTATATATATTATAAATTTCTATATATATATTATAAGTAATATATATATATATATATAAATTAATTGATTTAAAATATGTTTTTTTTCGCTACACAGTTCTAACCATGTTTCAAAAATGGAAGCTAAACGCTTCGAATTTAATTTTGTAATTAAATTAAAGACATTAGTTCCATTTCATCCTCAAGCAAATTTTGGAGTAACTTATTAGATGGTTTTAAGGCCACAGCAAAAAATTTTGTAAAACTAAAAATATCTATAAGAACACCGGATTATATATCTTACTATTCTTTCTTTATATATATATATATATATATATTAACAATTTAAATTTGCATATAATAGCCTGAGACTTCCATTAATAAAAAAAAAAATGAACCTTTCAGGATGTTTCGGAGACTTTATTAAGAATATGCACCATCCGGTAAACGTAATTTTACAGTTTATAAAAGAGCGACGTCTACTCAAAAAAGTCTATCCACTAAATATAAGGAGTAATGAGAAATAATGTAAGAAAATAAAATAAATTCACTAATTCCTGATATATAAAAACATTACTTAACTTTTAAATATAAATTTTTCCCGACATCGATGTTTCTTGGTAAAATTTCCAGTCTTTAGGGCTTGTAATTATAAACAGTATTTTTTTCACTTTATTCCGCGTCTTTTTTCAATCCCCTTTTTACTTTGTTTTATACACTTGCGTATTCATAAATTTAACGTTCAATTTAATGCGCACGTTCATGAAATTTTGCTTTTGTTAACGTCTTTCATTTTTTCAACTGTAGATTTTGCTTCCAGTTGTAAATTTATTACTTCGAAATTAATTTAATTTATGGTTTATATAAAAGTTGCTATGTTATATTATTAATTAAATTGTAATATTTGTTAATATTTATTATTAATATTTTAATTGATTTATTTTATACTATTATTAAAGTAACAAAGTAAATATTTGTTAATATGTCGGCATTGACCCGTTATTTCATTCTTTTTATTTAATAATTTAATTTGATTATTAAAAGTTTTATTTTACCGAGAAACATCGATGTCGGAATAAAATTGTTATTTTGAAGTTGAGTAATTTTTACTTATAATATCATTAACGCTTTATTTTTAATATTGAGCACTATATATAAAATATCTTGTTTCTTAAATCTTATATATATATATCTACATACATACATACATATATATATATATATATATGTAAGCAAATATATGGATATAGATATATTTCTTCATATATATATATATATATATATATATATATATATATATATATATATATATATATATATATATATATAATAAAAAAGGCTTAAACACTAATATTCCATGGTCATAATTTATTCCATTGGAATCAAATACGATCAAATCATCAGACCTGGAAATTCAAAAATGAAAGGTAGGTCTGATGATTTGGATCGTATTTACGATTCCAATGGAATAAATTATGACCATGGAATATTAGTGTTTAAGCCTTTTATTATATCCTTACTCTGTCCTAGACATTGAGTTCTACCTGGATCCTTCCTCTTGAAAAATTTTTTTTCTGAAAATATACATGTATGGGAATTTTTTAGATATATTTTTCACATATGTATGTATATTTTCCACTAATATTATCTATATATATATATATATATATATATATATATATATATATATATATATATATATATATAGTTAAACCTAGAGAGCCAGACAAACCTACCTAAGCGGATCGTCACGGAATGCCGGCTAACAAGGTAAAGAAAGAACGGAATATATAGTCAATAAAAAAAAACATAACCACGTGACCAAAAAAACAAAAAACAAAAAGCAAAAAAACAAAAAGCAAAAAAACAAAAAGCAAAAAAACAAAAAACAAAAAAGAAACAAAACAATCAAGAGGGTCGGGGAGGACAGTTTACTCAAAATTGACGAAAGAGGCAGGGGAGTTAAAAGAAAAACACGGATAAACAGGGGTGGAACTATATTGTGTGTATGTATGTGTGTGTGTGTGTGTGTTTAGGCAGCAATCCTGCTTTCGTGCACATTTCATTGAATACGACAGACAAGGTGCTTTGATTTAGTTTTTTTTATACAATTTCTCATGTGATCTAATAATTTTTCTATTCAGATGATAAATTATATAAAAACTGTCCGAATGTTCTTTTTATCCGAGCGCTTTAGGCTATACATTTAGCCATTTTCAAGGTTGAAATATTTTAACTGTTAACAAGAAATAGTTTGTTGTATGTATTTATATAATGTTTTCATTTTCAAAACATGGTTAAGATATTGTGTCCATGTTCATATATATATATATATGTGTGTGTGTGCGTGTGCGTGTGTGTGTGTGTGTGTGTGTGTGTGTGTGTGTGTGTGATATATAATAGCATCCGAATCAAAAGTAGAGATGGAAACAAACAAACAATTTCTGGTTTCTGGTCGTCCTATCTGTTAAGATTATTTGATTTATGGATCATGTTATCCTAAAAAAAGCACTTTCTCAAAGGATGATAGGGAGATGAAAATAGAAGTGAAATTTTGTCAGACTTTGCCCATTTCATAGTATATGACGTCATTTGTTTACGTTAATATACGCTTCGATCAGATATGAGCTTTCGAGAAAAATCATAGGAAATTTGTAGTTTAAAAACAGTAATTTGACCTTGCTAACTAGACGCTTCCATTAGCTAATTCGTATATTACGTCAGGCTATATGACGGTTCCGTGTAGAATACAAGTTCGATTCCTGTCGGAAGACACAAAATTTTTATGAAATTTCTCGGACATTCAGATTGGTAAATGTTGTCAATACTGTTTATTATAAATAGAGGATTTACTTAAATATTTGTATTAATAAAAAATAACGTATAAACGGAAAATATATTCAAATAATTGTCGGACTTTTCATAATATATGATGTCATCTGTTTACGTTAAGATAGAGCAGATATGAGCGTTCGAGAGAAATCATGGGAAATTTGTAGTTTAAATACAGTAATTAAGTTAATCTTTGTACCTGTCTTCCCACTTTCCCAGAAATGGCATGTTGTTGGCTGTACGTGAGGATTTGTACACATATAAACAGTGTGGAGATAGGTATTAGCACTAGATAGCGACAGTCTTATACAATCTTCCGGCTATGTAAGTGGAAGAGTAACTCAACTATTTATGTATGTATGACAAAGCCTGTTATTTTCGGTTTATTGTGCTATTCGAACGGCTATTAAATAAAACTAATTATTGGCGGGAAAGTGATTATTTTCTGTTGATTGTATTTGTGACTGCAATAATTTTATAATCTAATTGCAAATTTCTTGTATAACGTAGATTAACAACAGTACTATAAATAAAACATTTTCCCATTGAATACCTGTTGTCCCGTACGCATTTCTTTTCTACTGTTTTAACGATATTAAGTTGTTCGAAAAATAATGTTTGATTCTAGATTCAACGTTTATTCCCGTATTGATATATTTAAACAGTCTATATATAAAATTTTGTGACTCCTGCTAGTCTGTCTGTCGCAACCTTTATAATACATTGACCGATCGAAACCAAATTCTGGAGAGAAGTGCAAAAAACTGTTAATGGGGTTACAGAGTACAATTGGTTTTACTAGGTTGTGTACAATAAATTTTAATTAATTCTTCTGTAGAAATTAAAAGTTTTATTATTTAATTTTAATTAAAATTATTTATTATTTAACGTACAAAATATTTTACTTTTTTAAAAACAATTTAATGATTAAAATAATAAATATTTAAATAAAAATGTATTATTGTTTGTTGCATATCTTTTCTTTAAGTTTTTATATATGCAAGAATCCAGTTTCCAGTTCGCCCTGCGTTTGCAAGAACTAAAAACAAATCACAACGCTTCAAAAGGTTGGAATTTGGTTTCAGAAAGAAATATTTACATATGGTCAGTTATATGTTGCATGCTCAAGAGTAAGAAATCCTAAGAATTTATTCGCCGCTATTAAAAAGGAAAAAAAAGAAAAAATTAAAATATATTGTTAACCATAAAGTTGTATAAAATTAAATTAAAGAAATTATTAAACCACGAAGTAGGTTTTTTGTCAAAATATTTTTCTAAACAAACCAGCTTCTTCAACTTTCATCGAATGGTTTGCGAAATTGAACGAAAGGTAGGGTCTGCAAATCACGACAAAAAGTGTTTCTGATAATTTCAACAATACTAAAAGTATTGCGAGGATTTCAAAAAGCTGACACGTGTTTGCAAAAGAAATATAATCTTTAAAAATAGGAACCCTGAACATCGATACACTTCTGCCATCGTTATTTATTTCTTTACTATAAAAATCTAAAGGTTTACACACAAAGAAATCTTTAAATGTAATTACTGCATCTTCTTTGCAACGTTATATCAAGAACAAAGCAAAAACTCTTCCAGAACTAAAGCCTTATTTGCTAAGGAAACATTGTTTAGGCATAATCAGTACTGTGTCACCTTTCAAGTATGGGGACACAGAATGACAAACAGTTGACTGGCCCACATTTGAAAACCGGGAATAGAATTTCAAACATGAAGGTGACATTGCACTATAACATCTTTAAGTTTTTACGATAAGACTCTCGAATTTGTTTATCTATTTATTGGTATAAAAAGTCTACAAAACGAAAAGTACTCAGTATACAATGGTCCAGAACAATCGACAATGAAACGCTTTATGAATGATCTGGACAAAAGCCACAGCATTAAACAACGTACACAGCGATGGCTTTTTCCAGCTGCTTTGGATCGGTCCAAGCACTCTTGACAGAAAAGCACTCAATGATTTGCCAGGAAAGGAAAACGATTTGTAGGCCAACCAAAAGAAACCTGGCTCTCCAGGATAAAAAGGTTTTTGATGTCGAATAAACAGCATATTGATGTCAGTGATGAAAAAGAAATAATAAGACTGACATAAACAATTCGCAATGACAAAAATGGATGGAGGATTATTCCCTCGGTTTCAGTTAATTTCTCACCACCGTAAGTTAGCTTCCCTCTGACTTTCTACAGTGGGCTATGGTAAGTTTTAGCCACCCTTGATTACAGAAATTTTGGCTTGTTTAATAACGTCTGTCCTTATTTTTTTCAGACAATACCGTGTTAGTATCAAGCTACTCTCATCTATGAACGACAGTTGACTATATATTTTGCAATGAAAGTTCGTGGAAGTAAGGAAATTAGTGAATATCAACAAGGGCAAATAAAAGGATGGCATCAGTGTGGCAAGTCAAATAGAGAATTTGCTAGTTTTTTCCGGGTTAATTCTCAAACGGTTAATAATATTGTCAAGAAATTTAATGAAGAAGGCCATTGTCGTGTGGAACAACATTCAGGAAGACAAGGCATCGTGTCTGAGCGAACGAAAAGGGCACTGAATAGGGAAGTCATCAGAAAAGTCAGAGCGCCAAAGATGTTGCCAACAACATGGAAATATCGCCATATGCGGTGAGAAAGCCTTTGAAAGAGCTAGGCTATTAAAGAAGTTGCAAGAAAGAAGCCCTTGATTTCAGAGGTTAACAGAAACAAGCTTATGGACTGGGTAAGGGAATCCGAGAGTAAAGATTATGAATTTTGGCAGTCTGTAATTTGATCAGATGAAAGTAAATTCTTCCAATATTCTAATTCGAGATTGGTTTATGTTTGGAGAAATCAGAATCAGACTTGGAACAATGAATGTCTGCAGGCGACCGTGAAACATGGAGGGATTGGAGTAATGGTGTGGGTCGCTGTCTGGTTTGGATGGAAATCTGAGCTGATTCTTGTTGACGACCGGTTGAATAGTCCGAAATACTGTCAAATATTAGAGAAAGGACTACTCCTACTATTTGAAACCAATCAGATTGATAAGAATGTATACATTTTTGTAGAAGGAATCAAGTCACTGTTATGTGTAGCCCCAAATCCTGATATGAATCCAATAGAAATAGAAATCCGTTTGGGAGCACCTTGACCGAAGACTTCGAGAGCGTGCAACCAAAATCACCCTAAGAGAAACATTGCTAAAGGAGTGGCAAAAAATGACCTGAGATGGAACAAATACATTGAGTCAATTGCTTCTTCCACCGCGATGAAAGTTGGCTCTCTGTGCCGCGCCAGGAAATTTTTCTCCCCGGAATCGATACTTCAAATATACAAATCAACCATTCGCCCTTGCATGGAGTATTGCTGCCATATATGGTCTGGGGCACCTTCTGTTTACCTCGGAGTTCTTGACAAGATCCAGAGACGGATATGTAATGTAAGTGGCCCTGATCTGCCATCTCGTCTACAGTCACTCTCACAGACGCGCCGTCGTCTTTCTCTGTCTTTTCTACAAATATTTTCATGGTAATTGCTCCGATGAGCTGCTTTCACTGGTTCCCAGACTCCATGAATTCAAGCGCCCTACGAGGCTGGCATCCCGCTCCCACCCTTTCACTGTAGAAACTTTTAAATGTAGCCGTCTCTTCTACTCCAATAGCTTCATGTCTCGCACCTCTCGCCTGTGGAACACCCTTCCCAATTACTGTTTCCCTGAGAACTATAATCTCCAACTATTCAAATGTAATGTCAATCGACACCTCCAGTTACCTTGATCTATCCACTATCCTTCTCTCATCCTTTCTTCTATCACTCCTATCTGCTCTCGCTCCAAATCTTCTGCAACCCCCTGCATCCTAGTGGCTTCACGCCTTGCTCGGGGCGTAATGCTTAAAAAAAAATCATGGATCAGACGATTGTTGATAACTTGATCAAATCCATAAAAAATCGAATACAAGCACTGAAACTAGCAAATATAGGATCTACTCCATACTAGTTCCATATACTATTTATTTATGTTGAGTAGGAATTACGTAATTAAATTTTGAAATTGGATGTAGTTTATTTCTCTTGGTTAAAACTTTTCTTAGGCCACTGTATAAATATTTTCCGTCCTGGGTATGACGATAAACTACATGCGCGTCCTGGGTAAGACGATAAACTACATCCAACAGCAAGGTCTCTCATCAGGAGGTTTTAAGGAACGTTGAACCACCTTTTAATTGCTGGTGTTCCAACCTAACCCAAAGTGGTAGCACCTGTTAGGGTCCCAGCTATGGGCAAATAGTTGACCCCAAAACTGAGGTCGAAACACTATGAAAGTGTAAAAATAGGTTTTAATACCAGCAATACATTTTTGTAAAAGGTTAATGTAGGTACCTCCACGAGATCGCTAAAAAAAAAGAGCATGGCATGATGAAAAAGAAGCCAAACTTGACGAAAACAAAAATTTATTGTCTAAATATTTATGTTATTATGAAGAGGAAAGACCAACGTTTATTTTAATTATCTAAAAAAAAATTTTCTCCTTTTTAGAACATTCTAAATTTTAATTAAAAAAACTTGTTTCTCTTTGTATTACCGGAACTAGTAAAATAACATAGAAAATTTTTAGCACGTTTTTTTTTTGTATGACACACATTAATTTGGAAAATCTTGCAAAAATAAAAATAATTGTCGGATGTTAATGAAACTTTCAGAAACTTTTCACAGATGTTTGAAATTATTATAAATATGTTTTTTGTTTTTTTTTATTAAAGTCATGGCAGAAATAATTATTTATATTTATTCCCCCACTGACAAATTTTATGAAAACTCTAGAATCAAGTCCACTTTAGTGATTACAAGAGTTAAAAGCACAAGGCTTTGAGGAATGCAAATCATGTTTCTTTTTTGTTTTTAATTGGACCCCCCACCTGAAAATCAGCTCTGAATTGTAACATACAAAACTCAATAAAATAAAGATATTATTTAATTTCAAATGCTTTTATTTGCTTTTAGTTGTTTTTATGAATATGGACACTATTTTCTGAAAGCAAAATTTTTTTTCAATGAAAAATGAATTTTTAATACAATTATTTGCTATTTTTTTTAATTATAATAGATTTTTACATTTAAGTTGTTAAAATATAAAATTAGTTAAAAGCCGCATCGGATTTCCTAAGTCTCCTCATAAGATAGATCTTTTTTTTAGCGCGTTGTAAATTGTATCGTTTTGACTAATCAGAAGACCCGTAGTAATTAAGAAATGTAATTTTGTGTTTATAAAGTACGGAAGACCAAGCAGAATACAATTAAGTTGCGTTATTTGAGTTAAGCATTGTTCTCCGCTGCTTAGGCTTTTACTTTTGCGAAACACGTGTTAATTTGATTTTTCAATTTCAACTGAGAAGGGTACCTACAAGTCCTACTATCAGCTTATGAAATTTATATGATGTTATTTTTATATTAATCCAAGTTATGACATTTTTCCATAAATGAAATATTAAAATTAATAATAAAATGAATGGAAATACAAATAACACAGTAAAATGTAGTAAATGTACATAAAATTATAGCATATAGTTACCTATTAATTAGATACATTTCTTATGAAATTTAATCTCATTCTTAAAGTCTTATTTTAATTTTTTATAATATATTTTCCAAAAGCATCGTAAAGGTGAAAGCTAAGTACAAAAAAAAAAAGCAAAAAAAAAAAAAAGAGCGCTGAAATTTTTCCTTAAAAATAACGAGCTAAATAATTTGTTCACTTAAATATAAATAACAGAAGGAATTATCCTCCCGTAATCCGTCAATGACTTTTATGACCTGCTTTGTTTTATTTTCAAATTACATCTTTTTCGGCGCAGAAGTTAAGCTTGTTTAAAAATATTTTAAATAAACATTATAATTTCTGATTTTCTTAAAATAAGTTTTGAAAAAATGATAATTGATTTTTAAAATAATTTCAAACTGAAATTTTTATTTTTTTTAAATTATGGAAAAAATAGTTGCTATGATCAATTATCTGCCAATTTTGCAGATTTTTAACAAAAATTTCGGACGTGCTAGGAACGATTAAAAAAATGTAAAACAATACGCCCAAAATACTTTGATCTTTCCTCTTAATAATAACATAAACATTTAGACGATATAATTTTGTTTTCGTCGAGTTTGGAGTCTTTTTCATCACGCTATGTTCTTTTTTTAGCGATCTCGTGGAGGCACCTAGGTTAATGCCAATAATGAAAGTGTTAAGAAAAACATTATTACCAGTAATACATTTTTGGAAAAAAAAAAAAAAAATAGCAGCAATAAAAATCTTGTCGGCATTAAATAACCCATAGTGGTTGATATGCCGTAAAAGGAACCAAACCAAATGTAAATGTGCTTAACTCTTTCGTTTTTAAGTTTGTTTTATCCTTAGTTTATTCCATCAAGTTAACTTATATAAGGGATGTAATGTTCATTAGTTTTTTCATTTCTGTCCTAACTTTCTTTATTTTACACCCCAATACCCGCCTCCCATTAGGTAACAAAGGTATCAGTTCTCTGGGAGATGGGGGGGGGAGCTTTTCATCTTGTTTACTTTTTCGAGTCTGTATTTCTTATTTGTTTTTGTGTTAGGATAAATGTGTGGTTACGTTTGGTCGAATGATTGTTCTTAATTAGCTAGTCCTGCATTTATTTCGTCCAATTAACTGATTTTTCTGCTACAATTCAGGATTGCTGTTTTTTCATCACTAATACTATTTTGATTAGTTTCTTGTATATAAATTGTATTCATTGTAAATATTAATTGGGGTTTACTTTTTAAATTTTGTTATTTTTATTCTCCACCCCCACAGACAAATTGCACATATGGTAATTACTTAGGGCTACATAGAGAGAGAGAGAGAGAGAGAGAGAGAGAGAGAGGAGGCACGGTGGAGTAGTGGGTAGATTTCCAGTCGAATCCATTACATTCACTTACGTGCTAATACCCTTACCCTTGGGAAAGGTATAAATCCTCTTCTTCCATCCCCAGCTATGGGTAAATAGCAGAACAAACCAGGTTCTATAGCCTTGGATATCAACTGGTCTACCGCAAAAAGTAATGGCAACCCACTGCGGGGAAAAATCTGGCCTGAGTCATGTATCGAAAGATTACATGATCGCCTAAGCGTGTATCAGACATGGCACGCAACTGACTGAAATGGGAATGTGTTGTTTTTGGTGTAAGCAATGTTTTTGGTATGTTTGGGCAGTAATCGTAGCTGAGGATATCATGGACTGAGCATGTGATGCAGACAGGGAGGAGGCTTATACTTGACATCAGGAAGGGCAGCTGAAGTTCCTAGGACACATAATGAGGAAAGAGGGCCTGGAGAATCTGATACTCACGGGTTTTAGACAAGGAAAACCGCATGACATACCGACAAGGGATGACTGAACGTGGTCTGGGGGGAGGGATAGGGAAGTGCTGAGAGCTGCAAGGATAGGGGAAGTTGGAACTGGTCTACCGCAGAAAGAAATGTCAACCTTGCGGGGAAAAATCTGCCTCGTGAGTCATGTATCGAAAAGTGTATCAGACATGGCACATCACTGAGTAAATAGCTAATACAAAAAAGAAAATAAAGTCAAACTGAGGGAAGATAAATATCAGATTAGAGAATTGTTGAAACAATGTTTATATATATATATATATATATATATATATATATATATATATATAGAGAGAGAGAGAGAGAGAGAGAGAGATGAGGCACAGTGGAGTAGTGGTAGGGCTCGGAGAACTTCAATTCCAGTCGAATCCATTACATTCACTTACGCTATGCTTGGGAAAGGTATGAATCTTCCCTATTTTATAACCTTGGATGGCAACTGGTATAGAGAAGGACAACTCAAACCTGGTGAGGGTCGTTTTGGGATTTGGCTCTGCACAAAGCCTTCACGACTTTTCAAATCATATGTGCTGGTGTCTGGGCTGTTTGGTTCCTAGAACTGACTGCTTTATTTATCAATCCACCCACGAGGATAGAATGTGCAAACTCGGCCAAAAATATAGCCTTTTGAACCCGCCTTGACGGATTCAGGCCCTGTCCCCCCGAACGAAACCTTGCCCTTCGGCAAAGCTTTCCGGGTTCCTCTCCAGGAGTTCGACAGATGCTTTTGGCAGCGTACTACACTTTGATCATTGCCCCGGCCGAGAACTGGAGCCTCTCGCGTCGAATACGACGGGAGAGTCCACCATATGCTCATTCGACTGGGTGCTGAAAAGGTCTGTGCCCCACCAACAGATTCTGATATTTTTCATTAGATGTTTGGAAATGGGTCAGACGGAAGACTTTTCACCACCCCCTTTTAATATTAATGAATAAAAGGAAAAACTATACTTAGCCTACATTAATGCCAACATCGATGCAATGCGCTATCGCAGGCCACGCTTCTTCGTGTAGGATATACTTTCGGTCAGAGTCTCATTAAGACATTCCTCCTCTCTCGCGGGCACACGAACACCAGTACATACAAACACGTATAATAAACTGCCATGAAGGCGGGGACTTGTGGCAGGTGGGTGGCTAGTAGGGAGTTGACAAGTGGTGGTTTTTCCTCGTACCCAGTCGCATCTAATCCCCTGACTATCATTCCTCGACTCCTGCCTTTTCCTCCCTCCCTCTTCCTCATCATCCATCTCAGCGGACGATGGTGGCATTTTTCAAAATGAAATAGTCAGCCTTTGAGATTCCCAAATATTCAGCTTCTAATTACAATGTCTGTCACTCGTTGTCTCCCTCCTTCTCCCCCTTCATCCTTTTCTCTCTTTCTTTCCTTTCTTTTCTTTTTAATACCTTCTCTCGCCTGTTCCCTATTTTTATTCAACATTTGTTTTCTCCCTCCCCCCTCTCAATCCTGCCCCTTACTTTTCATCCTCCTTTTCTATGTATCTATTCCCACCAACACCCACTTCTTTTTGTATTTGCTAATATTTATCCATCTCGTTTCGTGTTAGGCCTGTGTAGTGGCTGCAGCAGTTGCCAGTATTCGAAACCAGCTCCAAATCAGGATTTAAATAAATAGGTTCAAATGAAAGTTTAGCACATCATCATTCTAGCTAAGTAGTCAGCACGCCCATGCAAAATTGTTTATAAAATCTACGATACTTTGTCACTTCCTTTGGCCTAAATCATTCCATTCATATCTATCTATCTATCTATCTATCTATCTATGACATAATATTTATATCTCTCAGTGTAAAAAAAAAACCCTATCGATATAATGAAACTTAGGTTTTTATATATGTATATCTGATGGAAATGTTTTATTTTTATTTTCCAAATACGGTCAGCATGTTGTGGCCATGTTCATAGTTGATAGTTTCTTCTTTTTTATTATTAATGCTACCATTATTTTTAGCCGTTTGTTTTACATGCAGATGAGTCTATTATTGTAGTATTTTCCACAAGTAGGTTGCGGACTGAGTTTGGTAGGTTTCTGTGAGTGTTTTACCAAGAAACTCATATTGCATCTCTCAGGACTGTTTAAACGCACAAATAAATAGGGAAACATGTTAAATTGATAAGGGTATCCCTACTTGTTCTTTATTTAAACATGTTCTCAGATTAAATCATGGTTTTTTATTTATTAATCCGACAAATTTTATTACGTAAACCTTATATTTAGCGGATACCCATGCTTGCGTATTCAAACCAACTTGGCCGCGAAATATAAAGGACATCCGATCTAACGACGGTGTCTCCTGCCAAAAGGGACGCAGGTTCGAATCTTGCCAAAGAGCGTATATTGTTCTTTAATAAAATTTCTCAAATATTTAGGCCGGTAGGCGAAAACAAATAAATATACTGTTTAATAAATAAACGTAGGGTCTACTCAAATATGGCTATCCACTAAAATAACGTTTAAGTAATAATATATA
>CAHIKZ030000247.1:830000-845000 GCA_903632075.3 Acanthosepion pharaonis | reverse complement strand
TGAATAGTAAGTAAATGAATAATTTTACGATTACAGCTACCGTTTTCAGGCCACATATCTTTTGGTTACTGTTGGAAACTGAGTGACAACAAGGCTTTACAAATACCAGAATCTTCGACAGAATCTTCACAGATCTGAGCAATTATAATTAATCCAATTCTGATTCCAGACTCTTTGGTCTGGAGACGATTATAGGAACGGCAGCAAACTTTATGCCCTACAGCTATCACAGATCTCGGGCAAGATCCTGATATTTATGTCCTTGCCTTTTAATCGTTTGCTTTTGCCAATATCTCCGGTCATTCTAGAGCAGGTCTTCTTTTTCTTCATCCTGTTTGGATGCTGTAATAATTTGGATTTGTTCATATTTTTTTAATCATTTCACAGAGGGTTACCGAACGTGATAGAAACTGAGAAATGCTGAGGAGAAAGAAAACAAAAATAGAGTATTGCTGCTATATCTAGGCTGGAGTTGCTCGATCTGCGCGGACTTGTGGGTGATGGAATATTTTCTTCCCTCAATCTCTTTCTCACAGAAAAAAAAAAAAACGTCGCGAGACCGTCGTTTCTATTGCAATTTCCATGGCATGTATTCTGATGAGCTAGTCCCACCATTCCTGACCTTTAGAATTGGGATCTGCCATGTCACGTACACAAGTGCTAATAATCACCATTCCCTTAATATTCCATTAGTAAGAAATAAATTCCACGTGGAAAGCTTCTTCCCCAAATCTGCAGATTTGTGGAACAGACTCCCAACAGGATGTGTTCCAATCACAACAAAATTGACCTTTTCAAGTCCTCGGCTATCAGTTATCTTTCCTGCATAGCACCATGAACTTCACTCCTTGCTTTTCTTAGGTTCATACAATGCCACATATTAACCCTCTAACCTTGAATGGCTCTTGGGCCTTCTATTGGATGAGCATTGGTATAAAAAAATAAAAAGACCTTCAACGAGGCAGAATATGAGGATTGACGTTGCATTTAAATTTTTCAAGAATGTAGTCGATATGAAAGCGAGAAGTCGAAAAGAATTTTACAAGTGAGAAGTGCGACAGTGAAAGTAAATTGTCCAGCATTTATTGCCATATAGGAGGATTGATATTACATAGCAGGTCATCACTCTTTTCTTTGTTTCTCTTTCTTCAAGTCTCCTCTTCATCTGTGAGGAAATTGTCCAGCATTCACTGCCATATAGGAGGATTGATATTACATAGCAGTTCAGCACTCTTTTCTTTGTTTCTCTTGCTTCAAGTCTCATCTTCATCTGTGAGGAAATTGTCCAGCATTCACTGCCATATAGGAGGATTGATATTACATAGCAGTTCAGCACTCTTTTCTTTGTTTCTCTTGCTTCAAGTCTCCACTTCATTTGTGAGGAAATTGTCCTGTATTCACTGCCATATAGAATGATTGATGTTACATAGCAGTTCAGCACTCTTTTCTTTGTTTCTCTTGCTTCAAGTCTCATCTTCATCTGTGGTGAAATTGTCCAGCATTCACTGCCATATAGGAGGATCGATATTACATAGCATTTCAGTAGTAGCAGTTAGCACTTACGCCCATCTTAATTCATCAAGACAAACATGTACAAGTTAACACCTCCAACCAAGAGATCTGAAACGACATGAAATTCGTGCCTGATATAGTTTTAGGGTATTATTATGATGATGATTAGTAGTAGTAGCAGTAGAAGTAGCAACATTGACATCATGTTTATATTTGTGTGCTTGAGAAATCTTATTAAAGAAATTTATCAACGGTTTCCCCTACGCATGTTTGTATTCGGCCGGAGATCGTATATGTTTATGCTTCCAATTTCGATGTTTTCAGGTAAGCGACTTTATTCAAAATACACAAGCATGTATTATAACCGAGACTCGATATCATTATTGCCGATGCTAAATATAATGCCATGATGGCGTTGAGTCTAAGAGAGCCACCTTGGCAGAGCGTCGGAACATCCTCCAGTGCCAGATTGATGTCCTGGAGATCTTGGCAGATGACTTCCTTCCAGCTGCTGCGTGCTCTGCCACAAGGCCGTCTCTAGTCTGCAAATGGCGGGTCGAAATGGTAGATGACTCTGGCAGGGTGGTCACCAGGTCGTTGCAGGACGTGACCGAGTCGGCGAATACGGCGCTGAAGGATGGTGCAGAGAATGCTCGTCTGTCCCCTGTGCTTCGATGGAACTCCTCATTTGACATCGGACCTGTGCACCTGCTTGATTTTCCTGTGAGTGCAGGACTATCAAGCAGGTGAACACGGGGGGCGATGGTCTTGTGAGAGGCTATGTTTAGGCGCCGTCATTATTGATGTAATCTCTTTGCAATTATGTCTCGACAATAAATGTTACTATTGACTAAACATAATTGCAAAGAGATTACGAATCTCATTAATTATTAATTAAAGCAGAATGAAGAAACTGCATAGAGTAATAAAAAACAAAGTCCGCGAATTAAAAACTGGAAATAATAAAAACAATCATTTGAAATATAATTTGAAACATTTGCTACTAGCACCATTATATGTAATCGTATTTAAATTTTTAGATGACGTATTATTATTAGTTATTCTTCAGTTTTGACTAGCAATTCTTTCATTGCTTTTACATCATGTAATAATTATCTTAAGATTTTTGAATTTCGTAAATGAAGCATTGTTAATTTTTACTAATTTTTTTTATAAATATTTCTTTCAACTTGTTTTTCTTGGTTTTACTCTTCGTAATAATAATTTTTTTAATCATTTCATTCCAAGCAAGGTAATAAAGCCACTAAGATACAAGGGGGTTACTGAGTGTGAACGAATAAGAAAAAGAAAACATTACTAAGGAAAGAGAACAACAAAAGAACAAGAATTAAGGCAACAGATGTTAACGATTGACATTGCATTTAAATTTTTGAAAATCTAAGTTGGCTGGAAAGCAAAAAGTCGGAAGAGTGTTCTACAGGCGAGAAAATAAAATGTTAGTAAAGAACTTATGGTTGCATCTGGGCAATTCAACTGTAAAATGAAAAGATCTGCGCTGAAATTCATAAAGTCTAGAGCAAAACTCATCAGAACAATTTTCATGAAAGTATTTACAGAAAAGTCATAGGGAAACTACATTACGGAAGTGGGAAACTGACTGAAGCTGAGATGCCAGGTCAAGACCAATAACATTGCAGATTCTTCTTGTATTTTATCAAGAATCTCCAAATTATATAACAGGAGCACGAAACCATATGTGGCAGTAATATTCGAAGCATGGACGAATGGTAAACTTATAAATATGTAAGATTGATACTGGAGAAAAAAATGAGAGTAAAGTGAGCCAACTTAGCTAGCAGCAGACCTAGCAATGGATTCAATATAATCTTTCCACTTCATGTCAGAAGAGAACTTAAGCCCGAGAAGGTCCCTCACCTGGAGGTTAGCATCAGCCATGCCGATGGAAGGCAATAAGGGTTATCTCAGACGATTAATAGAAAGAAAATTTGTTTTGGTCGCGTTAAAATAAACAATTCATTATTCCAGATTACAGCAGATTTTAGTTCATTTTTGAGATCCTAAATTTTCTGAATTTCTTATCCTATGCAACGTTTTTAATTTTTGACTACTATTTTTCATCTTATTTTTCTTTTTCACCAAGTAGTAATAGTCTTAAGTCGTCTGAATTTCTTAGATGAAGCCTTGTCAATTATTATTCATTTTTGACTAGTATTTCTTTCATCTTATTTCTCTTGCCTTTTCACCAAGTAGTAATAGTCTTAAGTCGTCTGAATTTCTTAGATGAAGCCTTGTCAATTATTATTCATTTTTGACTAGTATTTCTTTCATCTTATTTCTCTGCTTTTTCACCAAGTAGTAATAGTCTTAAGTCGTCTGAATTTCTTAGATGAAGCCTTGTCAATTATTATTCATTTTTGACTAGTATTTCTTTCATCTTATTTTTGCTTTTCCACCAAGTTAATAGTCTTAAGTCGTCTGAATTTCTTAGATGAAGCCTTGTCAATTATTATTCATTTTGACTAGTATTTCTTTCATCTTATTTCTTTTCACCAAGTAGTAATAGTCTTAAGTCGTCTGAATTTCTTAGATGAAGCCTTGTCAATTATTATTCATTTTTGACTAGTATTTCTTTCATCTTATTTCTCTCGCTTTTCCACCAAGTAGTAATAGTCTTAAGTCGTCTGAATTTCTTAGATGAAGCCTTGTCAATTATTATTCATTTTTGACTAGTATTTCTTTCATCTTATTTCTCTTACTTTTTCACCAAGTAGTAATAGTCTTAAGTCGTCTGAATTTCTTAGATGAAGCCTTGTCAATTATTATTCATTTTTGACTAGTATTTCTTTCATCTTATTTCTCTTACTTTTTCACCAAGTCTTAAGATGTCTGAATTTCTTAAATGAAGCATTATCGATTTTTATTAAATTTTTTACTAGTATTTCTTTTATCTTATTTCTTTTGCTTTTCCATTTCGTAGTAATAGTCTTGTATTATCTGAATTAATTTAATTAAGGCAGGCCAGTTATTATTTTTTTATTAGTATTTCTTTCATCGTATTTCTCTTATTTTTACTTGGTTGGTTGATTGATTTTGTTTAACTGCATATCAGTCTCTTTGGATCATTTAATGCCGAAAACTAAATATTTTGTACGAAATTTTTATTTTATTTTTGGAAATAATAATTGTTGAGTTATACACTATTTACTAATTAACCCATAGCTGGAGGAGGAGAAGAAATGGATTCATACCTTTACCAAGTGCGTAAGTGAATATAACGAACCTAACTGTGATTAACACTTTCGATCTATTATCCATTACACGACCTGAACATCCAAGATTACAGGTCACCCATCTCGGTATTGACCAGGTTTGACGTTGCTTAACTACGGTGATCGTACAAGTACACGTGCTTCAACTTGATCTAGCCACTTTTACTTAATAATAATAGACTTAAGCTGTTTGAATTTTATAGATTAAACCATGTCAATTATTATTAATTTTTGACTAGTATTTCTTTCATCATCTATTATTTATCACAACTCCCATGTTCTCATTCTACGATCGCTAATAAGCAAATTCCATCAAGGTTAATTCTTATTTTCGATCGGAAGTTAAGAAGAAGGAAATACTAAAAAATTAATAATCATAATAATGGCTTGTTATACCATAATACCTATTCTATTGTAATAGACTCTCCCACAGATAATAAGTAGTAGCAGCAGTGGCCAGTTGGGCTCAGTGGTGTTGAGTGAGTCAGTTGATGTCGGACATTGAAGTATCAACCATCACAACTAGATTGCTGCGTCATTAACTCTTATTTCAAGTTCCTAACGTTTTGTACGTCGAACCTAATTTAGGACGACTTATTGAAATACAAGCCTCCACTGTGAAAACTACTCTACAACAAGGTTTGAAATAATTGGTTTTGTTTGGTTGATTTTGTTTTATGGTATATCTACCTCAATAGCGACAAGATTTTTAGGATAGGTTCGTATGAACAGAATATGTGTTGTTTGTAAGAAATCCATTTGTAGATCAGGTTTCATTGACGTATTTTTGTAAAGTGAGTTTCGTCGAGAATCAAATGTGTTGCTGGTAATATTTTTTTTCTCCAAAAATATATTGCTGGTAATATTTCCTCTTTTTTTCAAAAAACGTATTGATGGCAATTTTTTAAAATGTATTGCTGGTAAAATTTTTTCCCCAAAAATGTATTACTGGTATTTTTAATATAAAAAATGTATTTTTATACTTTCATAGTGTTTTGACCCCATTTTGAGGGTTAACTATTTGCCCATAGCTGGGACCCTAACAGGTGTTACCACTTGGGGTCAGAGTGAACCTAGGAACAATAACAGTTATGAGGTGGTTCCACGTTCTTCAAAACCTCCTAATCAGAGACCTTGTTGCCGGATGTAGTTTATCGTTATACCCAGGACGCAATTCTATTTAGAAAAGAAAACTGAGACACTTGTTTAAAGAGAATAATTAGTTACAGGTCTTTTGCTAAGTTTACTTAACGAAAAGACGCGTAAGTAATTATTAGTAAGACTAATAAATAATTACTAGTAAAACTTATCGTTCTAGAACAGTGATTCCCAAACATTTCTTATTCACAATGCACTTAATAACATGTAAATTATTTTGGCATACTTTGCGCATTAATTAAATAATATTCAAGACAAGTATTTCAGCATATTAGCATTGTACAACGTTGAAAGTTAGTGAACCTAAGCGTTTCTGTAGCTGCTATGCATTAACTTTATTGCCAATTTCAGTTTATAATTGCTCTTTTGCGGCACACCTAATTTTAATTTGGGCACACTAGTACACTGCGGCTCCCAGTTTGGGAACCTTTGATTTAGAGCCGTTATAGGCAAACCGCGCCTCGCCGGCCACACGCGACCCGCTTGGCTTTCTGAATAGCACGCCGAATTTCACGAGGAGAATAACGTTTATTAAAATTTTGTTTATTTCGTTTCGTGCTCACTTGTTCACTCACATCTTCTCATGCATAAAGTCATACATAAACAATGATTAAGTACTACGTTTCTTGAAATTTTTTAACTTTTCGTTGAAGGTAACGTTTTCATCATTTTAAACGCTTGGTAATTTTCACTAAGGAAGACCATGCGTGTAAATATCACTTGCTTTAGAAACAGGACGTTCATAATAATTTTCTTCTCTGAAGAAATATATATATTTTTTTTATTTTAAATACTATGTTTTGTATTTTCGAATGAATAAATAAGAAACAAATCACATGCAATAGCGTGTGTCAACCATTATCATCTGTGATAATGTTTTACTGAGACTTCATTTTTTAATTATTATTTAGAAATCTTATGCCCCAAAAAGGATCAATCTTTCACCATTTTTATTGTAGATACTTACGCGTATGTTCTTCAGTAGTTAAAAATGGCTGAGGCACCTTCAACGACAAAATACTTTTTAGTAGGGCGACCCGCCTTATGATGAGCCACATCTGATGCGGCCCACTGATCGGAAAAGCTTGCCCAAGTCTGATCGAGAGAGAAACTTTTGTTGCAAAGAGACTGATTTTTTGACAGTCAATGAAAATAAATTTATGCAAAGTATGACTCTTGGTAATATGTCTCATACATTAAAAATTTAATTTAACTCAAAAATTTGGATTAATATATATATATATATATATATATATATATATATATATATATATATATATATATATATATAAAAAGAAAGAACAGTAAGATATATAAGCCGGTGTTCTTATAGATATTTTTATTTTACAAAATAGTGGTCAATGTAAATTTACAGAGCATTAATATTATAATTATGATTTAAAATATGTTTTTTCCGCTACAGTTCTAACCATGTTTCAAAAATGAAACATGGTTAGAACTGTGTAGCGGAAAAAATATTTTAAATCAATTAATTTATAATATATATATATATATATATATATATATATATATATATATATATATAGTACGATGGATAAATTGTCGTCTAAATTACGCAAAAATGAAAATAATAATCGCATTTTAACATATATATATATATATATATATATATATATCAAAATTACATAATATTTTTTCAGCCACAGCTACCAGACGGCTTTGGAATCTCCTGCAACTTTTCTGGACGACCTCCTTTTTTAAATTGGTGAATTCTGCCATAATCCTTGACTTCAGTTCATCTTTGATGCTGAAAGGAGTCTCACGCTTAACTGCGCCCCACACATAATAATCAAGGGAGTTGCAGTCTGAGAAGTTGGGTTGCTAGATGTAAGGGGTGATGTTGTCGCAGAAATTGTCTGAAAGCCATGACTGAATTCTGTTGATTGTGTAGCATGGTGCAGATTCCTGTTGTCAGACATAAGGTCTTCCAGTAGCCACCCTCTTCATCCAGGGTAACACTACCTTCTCAAGATACTTGATGTAGGCCTCCGTTTTGAACAAATTTGGGAGTACTTATTAGAACGATTAGAGTGATTTTTCAGAGTTGCTGTACCTTCGTAATCATCATTAGACTCATCCATCTCTTTCCAAATCCTCTGCACTGTCCACAGATTGACACCTAAACACTCTGAAATGTTCATATTGGAGCTTTCGGCGCGAATGCCAAGCCGTACAGCGTGCTGTTTTCAATTTTCTGGCGGAGTGAATTGCATCATGATGCTCATTTTTTCACAGAGGGTGCCCAAATGACCCTAATGTACTGTGCAGCCGACAAAATAAAAAACAAACAAACAACGCGCATGCGCGAAATTAAAAATATAAAATGGTGAAGATTTACCTATTGCATCTGTATATATCTCATCTCGTAAAAATGGTGAAATATAATAACTCACTTATTTCATAAAGATGTTCAACCTGTACAAGTGCCAACAGCCATTCGAGATACAGGACTACAGAGTAAGAGGCACACTTTATGGGAATATGTGTAGAAGACAACGGTTAACCGTAGACTTGAACAGGTTAAGATTGTAGTGATCAGGGGAAGCATCCTCTTGGGAGTAGGTTTCACAAAGCAGCAGTTCGTGAGAAGAAGCTGCTCGATTGGAACTTACATCTCACCAATGGAATACGAAGAGAATAAATGTGCGTAGCATGGCATGTCTTAGAACTGGTAGAACTAAAGAATGTAGTTCGTCTGAATACTTTCCATGGAAATAGCGAAAGAGAAGCGAGAGGCTTGCAACATTTTATCTGTGGGGAAAGGTGTTGTAGGGTGGAAAATAATTCATCACCCACAACAAACGCAGAGACGCTTTTGATCTGTGTGTGTGTATATATATATATATATATATATATATATATATATATATATATATATATATTCGGAATATTAATGAAAAAGTTGAACATTTTTTCATGCGATGCTTTTCGTCCTTTAAGATTCAGTGGAGTAAAGTTATAACTAAAAACACTCACACACACACACACACACACACACATATATATATATATATATATATATATATATATATATATATATATACTCGCTTAAAAAGTCGCCCTATCGAGAGGTACTTAAGCTAGCTCCGACGGAGGACTCTTGACTGGGCCTTCATCACAGTAAATAGGGAGGAGTAGATGCGATAGATAGCAATAAACTACAGAACAACTCAAAATTGATCTCTGCATTTAAGTATTGCATTAATATTTAAATTTACCTTTAAAAAATTGAACGATAATTCTTTTGACGCCACTTAATTTAAAGACAATTTACTTTCCATACAAAATTATTTTTATTTCGTGGGTGACTTTCGCTGAAATTTATGACTTACGCCAATAATTTGCTAATCAAATATCACCAGACCGCGACAATATTTTAAGGTTGAATTATTTTACTTTTATGGAGTGACAAAATTATTATTACATTTTTCCTTTTCTTCTAAGTGAGTTTGTTGCAGGTAATTTCTTGAGGATTCATTTGTTATACATGATTTTGAATTTTATTCTTCCAGTCGACTTTAATTTAAAGCCTAAGCGTTCGTCTTTAGGAAGTTGTTGGGGGAGTAAAAGGAGAGGTAAATGTCCTATGATGTGTTGGTAATGAGGGTGACTGAAAAGTGTCCGTTTAGATTTATTTGAAAAGTGAGTGAAAAACGTTCGATGACGCGGAGGACAGAGTTCGTCATCGCTTCAAGTTTGACACTAAAACATTTCATCAACATAATGGGACATGGAAAAGAGGACAGGAAACACGTTTACATTAGATCCAACTATAATATGCTATGATATTCACTCGGTTCTGTTTCTATATGTCTTCTTTTTCTTATTTGCAATACGCTGCTGCTGCTTCAGCCACATTTTTAATAAGTCCCATTGTCTGTATTTGCCTTTACGCCGGCTATCATTTTGACACTTCCTTCTGATACTACATCTGTTTTACGTTAATATGTCCTCTTGTTTTCTTTTTCATGCACGATTTACAATGTGCCGCTACTGCTTCAGTCAATCTTCTTTTATAGGGAATTTTACCTACCATAGCTTACAGCAATATCACGTTGAAACACCGCTTCTCGCACGATCACCGAAGTTAAACAACGTCAAACCCGGTTAGTATCAAGATGGGTGACCGCTTGAGAATATCAAGTGCTGTAAGCTTGGATGTGCAGATGGTGTAATGGATAACGGCTTAGAAATCGGAGAGCCAAGTTCTAATTCCAGTTGGGTAAGTTATATTCACTTACGCGTAAATACCCTTTGGAGAGGTACGAGTTCACCACTTCTCTCCACAGTTATCATTAATAGAAAAGAAAAGCTCATCAGAACAATTGCCATGAAAATATTTATAGAAAAAGTACAGGGAAGATCCGTTTCGGCAGTGAAAATGTAACTGAAGCCGAGATGCCAGATTGCAAAATTGCAGATTCTTTTTTTTTGTATTTTATCAGGAATCTCTAAATACATAACAAAAGCAGCAGGTCTGATGTGGCAGTAATAATCAGTGCATGGCCAAATTATATACTTAATGCTCGATTCTGTTGAGAAAAACTGTCTACCACGATACAATGAACCAAGGTTTAGGCTGGCATCCCGCTCTCACCCTTACACCGTAGAAACCTTCAAATGTAACCGTCTCTTCTACTCCAATAGCTTCATACCTCGCACCTCTCGCCAGTGGAACACTCTCCCCAATTACTGTTTCCCTGAAAGCTATAATCTCCAACTATTCAAATGTAATGTCAATCGACATCTCCAATTACCTTGATCTACCCACTATCCTTCTCCTCTTCCTTTCTCCTATCACTCCTAACTGCTCTCGCTCCAAATCTTCCGCAACCCCTTGCATCCTAGTGGCTTCACGCCTTGCTTGGGGCACAATGCTTAAAAAATACATACACACATATATATATATATATATATATATATATATATATATATATATATATATTATTATTATTATTATTATTATTACAAAATTACCTCATATGGGATGGGATAGATCAATTTCAACCGACTAAAACTTCGTCAGTCTTATTTAAACCAGATGTATAGACTGAGTTCATGTCGGAATTAAAAATTCAATTAATTAATTTAATTAGAAAATTAATACAGAATTTAAATTCTGTATTAATTTGTCGACGGCTGTCACCGTTAAATTTCTAATTCCGACACGGATTGAGTCTATACATAGGGGTTGAATAAGATTGACGAAGACTGCATTAGAAACATACTAGTAGAAAACACAACTATATTAACTGCATCCACCTGCAAAAAAAGATTAAAAATAATGGAAGCTTTAATAATAAAAAAAAAGCCAACTCTTAACAATATTAACTACGAACAAGGCCACAATGTGCTAACCGTATTCGGAAATTAAAAACATCCCTACCACACACTAAGACATACACATAACGCACACACTCAATTAAGCTGAAAAATCGAATCATCCTTGATAATGGCTAAAGGTATAGCCGAAAGCGCTCGGAAATATAAAACATTTGGACAGTTCTTACACATCCTTTGTTCAGAGCACAAGAAAAATTAAATAAAAAGCTTAACCGTAATACCTTGTCTGTCGTTTTTAATGAATATATATATATATATATATATATATATATATATATATATATATATATATATATATATAATTGGGTATCTTATCCACAAACACAACTTGAAGATTATGAGACCGCCATATAACATACTGATGGGCGAAATGAAACTTTAAGTCATAGAAAAGCCGATATATTTGAATATCGTTATATATATATATATATATAGGATGCTAAGTGATGGAGCGTCTACTCAAATATGAGTATCCACTAAAAATAGCGTTTAATTATATATATATATATATATATATATATATATTAAAATAAAGGTGCAATTAATTTACAAATTCATGAATTATTATTCAAAGGTTACATAACAATTCAAATAATATAAGGGTTTTTGATTTTTGAATTGTTCATACGATGGATTTTCGCCAATTAAATAATTAACCTTGTATTTGTTTTTTTATGAATAATATATATATATATATATATATATATATATATATATATATATATATATATATATATTATGTTAATGTCTATACTGACTGGTGTAAAAAAAAACAAAAACGGATAGTACAATTTGCAAATAAAGATATAATGAAACAAAAAGGTATCTGGAGAAAAAAATTTGAAAAAAAAGAAAAGGCTAAAAACATCTGAGTCGGCCGAAAAAAATCGCACGGTGTCGTAAATTCTAGCCCAAAGCCAAAAAAAAAAAAAACCCAAAAAAACAAACAAAAAAAAAAACGAGTAAAATAAGAAAAGACGTAATGTCCTCAGTACACTAAGTAGAGCAGGGTATAAAAATCCTAGTAAGTCTGGGTAAGCTTACCCTGAAAATCCATGTAGATAAAACCTAGGTAGGTAGTTTCTGGCTCACTAGATTTATTATATATATATATATATATATATATATATATATATATATATATATATATATATATAAGCTAGTCTATAAAAATGCATAAACATTAAACATTTATACACCAAGATATGCATGTTCTTAAGATTAATATGTGTGTTTTATATATCTATGTTTTTACTTTAGAGTTTGCATATCTGTTCGTTTACGAATACTCCATGAATTTAAGCGCAGTACTCGTTTGGCGGTAAGGTCTCATCATTTTACAGTTGAAATGTCTTGTTGTAACCGTAAGTTCTATGCTAACAGGTTTCTCTATTGCATTTCTCGCTTCCAGCTTTTTGCTTCCCAGTCAACTTTGATCTTCAAAAATTTAGATGGAATGTCAATCGTTTCCTTCTTTCTACTTAATTTCTATTTTTTATTGTCTTCTTTTCCTAATAGTAGTTTTTTTTTTCATATTCTCTAACACTCAGTAACCGCTTGCGACCTAGTGGCTTTATTTCCTTAGTTGTGGCGAAATAATTAAAAAATATGTATTTTTACGTGTTTTGGCGTTTATGAATGTGTATGTGTTTGTATGAGTGAATGTGCGTTTATTTATATCTGTGTTTATGTATATGCATTTATACGTTTACATGTGTTCAGTATGTCCGTGTTTTGTGTTTTTTTAATGTGTTCACGCGTGTACGCTTATGCGTATGTATTTGTGCATGCTTTTTTCTCTATTTCTGATTACTATAATGAGTACACGTATTTGACTAGCCATCACATATTTTTAAACACTGAAATTAATGTCTACCGGCCTGTACATCGATAGGTCTTACTCAAGAAATGTTCCTCCGCATTTTTTAATAGGACTTTTCAGTTTCTAAGGACGACTGACATTGATTTCACTCTTAAAAAAGTAAAGAAAATAAATCCAGTACTATTTACTGCAACATGTATACCGACTAAATACAACGTTTAAAAGATAATGCCAGATTAAAAATATGATAATTTCTTAAAAATTAACGCTTGTTTTTAAGAGTGTTTACATGTGTGTAATACACCAACGATTCAATTTATGAAGATTTATTTGACTAATGATATTTATTATACAAAAAATGTACAAATGTGGCACAAGGCCAAAATGGGTGATGGGAAAGGCTTGTCTTCATCTGCCTTATACTTAAACTTAACAAGCCGTTTTATTTGACTAATTCAGCTTTAGCACTGAAAACATTTATTATAGTGGATAGTTACAAGCGAAAGGGGAGATGGGATGTGTTTATTTTATTATCACAATGTGTATTGATGCATATTTATTTATATGTTTATTTGGGTTATGTATGCGTTTATACTGAGTGTATGTCTGCATCGGGAATCCGTTTGTGTGTATATTGATTTTTTTATTTCATTTGTCACTGAAAATGGAAAATGCACGCGTCTACCGGCTCGAGGGTATCTTTGTCACAGTGATGTGCGTCTTTCAAAGAAAAGAGTGTTCGAGGGTATCTTTGTCACAGTGATGTGCGTCTTTCAAAGAAAAGAGTGTTCGAGGATATCTTTGTCACAGTGATGTGCGTCTTTCAAAGAAAAGTGTTCGGATGTGCGTCTTCAAAGAAAAGTGTTCGAGGGTATCTTTGTCACAGTGATGTGCGTCTTTCAAAGAAAAGAGTGTTCGAGGGTATCTTTGTCACAGTAGTGTGCGTCTTTCAAAGAAAAGTGTGTTCGAGGGTATCTTTGTCACAGTAGTGTGCGTCTTTCAAAGAAAAGAGTGTTCGAGGGTATCTTTGTCACAGTGATGTGCGTCTTTCAAAGAAAAGTGATTCGAGGGCATCTTTGTCACAGTGATGTGCGTCTTTCAAAGAAAAATGTGTTCGAGGGTATCTTTGTCACAGTGATGTGCGTCTTTCAAAGAAAAGAGTGTTCGAGGGTATCTTTGTCACAGTAGTGTGCGTCTTTCAAAGAAAAGAGTGTTCGAGGGTATCTTTGTCACAGTGATGTGCGTCTTTCAAAGAAAAGAGTGTTCGAGGGTATCTTTGTCACAGTAGTGTGCGTCTTTCAAAGAAAAGTGTGTTCGAGGGTATCTTTGTCACAGTAGTTCAAAGAAAAGAGTGTTCGAGGGTATCTTTGTCACAGTGATCGTCTTTCAAAGAAAAGAGTGTTCGAGGGTATCTTTGTCACAGTGATGTGCGTCTTTCAAAGAAAAGTGTTCGAGGGCATCTTTGTCACAGTGATGTGCGTCTTTCAAAGAAAAGAGTGTTCGAGGGTATCTTTGTCACAGTGATGTGCGTCTTTCAAAGAAAAGTGTGTTCGAGGGTATCTTTGTCACAGTGATGTGCGTCTTTCAAAGAAAAGAGTGTTCGAGGGTATCTTTGTCACAGAGTGTGCGTCTTTCAAAAAAAGAGTGTTCGAGGGTATCTTTGTCACAGTGATGTGCGTCTTTCAAAGAAAAGAGTGTTCGAGGGTATCTTTGTCACAGTGATGTGCGTCTTTCAAAGAAAAGAGTGTTCGAGGGTATCTTTGTCACAGTGATGTGCGTCTTTCAAAGAAAAGAGTGTTCGAGGGTATCTTTGTCACAGTGATGTGCGTCTTTCAAAGAAAAGTGTTCTATTTTGTCAAAGAAAAAAGAGTGTTCGAGGGTATCTTTGTCACA
>CAHIKZ030000247.1:822500-825000 GCA_903632075.3 Acanthosepion pharaonis | reverse complement strand
TGAAAATAAACACAATATATCTAAATAGAAATTATAGACATGTCATAGTAGATCATTCCATCTTAACAATGTTTTCAGGCAATTTTAAACATAAACTTCACATTTTTCTTAAAAAGTTAAATAATTTAATATATTCAAACATTATGGATAAAAAAATAATGAATTTTATGTAATTTTATGAATTTTATGTAATCTTATTTTATGTAATTTTATGTAATTTTATGAATTTTATGTAATCTTTTTTCGAGACTTAGCATGACCAAAATAAATTCACGGATTTAGATGAAAAAAGAAAAGACCCCAGAATGACATCAAAATCAGAGAAAATTGTTCATATTTTCATAGTCAATTATACTTAGTTTAATATGTAACACTTATAAATGTCTGTAGAAAAAAGCAAATGTTGATAAGATAGCACTGCCCAGGACCTCCAGTCAGGTTTAGGCCTCCGCTTGAGGGGTTCGGGTGTAGAATGCACCGGCCCTGTATATATGTATGTGTGTGTGTGCGTGAGTGAGTGCGCGTGTGTGTAATACCGTGGCGTAGGAACTTAATTTTTTCACCCTTCTGGTCAGGTAGCGTCAAGCTATGTTGTGTGTTTATAATGATAAAATTATAACCCGAAAAATGTGATTAGAACGGGGAAATATAAAAGCTATAGAGTTTCTTCAGAAGAAAGAAAATTATTTCAGAAAATAAATGTAGATATTTGATTATCAAGAACACTATCAGATTCAAATTAGCGAATAATTTGAATCTGAACTTGCTGCTTTTAAAAGCGTTACTCACACCACCAAAATATTCGATTACTACTTACAACAAATATGATTGTCGCTGTTATAGGGAGAAGAACGCCAATCAACAAAACACAAATTAGAAGGTTAAAAACCTATGACTGGATCCAAACTTAAAACGTCTATTGATTAAGGAATCTCCTTGTAATTCGCTGAATCATTATTTGACCAGTAATTTGAAAATTTAAACTTTAATTCACTGTAAGAGCTCAAATTCTCTTTCACTAAATAATGAATTAAATATTTCTTGTCTTTAGTTATGTTTTTATTCAAAATATTTTGGGTTATTTTAAAATTTTATCTGAATAAATTAAATGTTTTATTTTTAATTCTGAAATTTCAACTCAGCAGTAATGTCTGGGAATGCGTTCGTCTGCGTGGGAAGAGAATTTGGTAAACTAAATTTGGGAAAGAAAGATGTTACCTTCCTTTGAAAAGATAGTTGTATTTATTTTAATCAAAACTTTATAGAAGACAGAAAAATAAAAGGAAGAATAACGGAAAGAAATTGAACAAGGAACATTGCGAAATGTGAAAAAATATAAATTTGATCTCTAAAAATTAAAGTTACATGAAAATTATTTAAATTTTAAATAGAAAATGTTAAAAGGAAATGATACTATGGGCTATAAACAAAACGGAAGGAAGAAAAACGGAAATAAAAGAGAAAGAAAGAAAGAAATCAGAGACAATGGACAATGGATGAGAAAGAAGAAAATGAATTATTACATAAATAGAAACTATATGAGAATGTAGAATGAAAGCAGGGAAGAGAGATAAAAGGGGAAAAACGTTGATGGGAAAAGAAAGAAACAAACAAAGAGAAAGAAGGGACAGAAAAGAGAAAGAAAGAAGAGAACGAGAAAAAGAAATCTTGATGAGATATGAAAAGAAAGAAAGAAAAGAAAAAATAAAGAAAGAGAAAAGGAAATACTGATATGATAAACAGAAAGAAAGAAAGAAAAAAGATAAATAGAAAAAGAAATGTTGATATGATAAGAAAGAAAGAAAGAAAAAAGAAAGAAAGAAAAAAAGAAAGAAGAAAGAAAGAAAGTAGGTGCAAGTCGGAATGGGGAAAGAGAAAGCGGGAAAAGATGGAAGGAATGACAAACATAAACACAAATGCACACACACTCACGCACAAAACAAGTAAAAGAGGGAGAGAAAAACGGGAATACGGAAAAGAAAGAAAGAAAAAAAGAAAGAAAGAAAAAAGACAGAAAGATATACTGAATACAAAAATAAATAAAGAAATAAAGAAAGAAAGAAAGAAAGAAAGAAAGAAAGAAAGAAAGAAAGAAAGAAAAAGATAGAGCGAGAATGTAATTTAAGAAAACTGCAGTAAGGAAGGAGGCAAAATCGGGAAAGAAAAGGAATGATAGAAAGAATGAAAAACAAAGCGCACACGCGCACGCGCACACACACACTCACTCACGCGTGCGCACACAACGAAGAGACAGAAGAAAGCAAGAAAGAAAAAAAGAAAGGGGAAATGCGAAGAAGGGGAAGAGAAAGAGAGAGATGATTAAAAACAAATGCACGAGGAATGAAAATACGAGTGAATATCCGTGACAGAGACAATATCTCGCCTATACACACACACACACACACACACACACACACACACACACACACACACACACACACACACACACACACACACACACACACACACACACACACACATATATATATTTTTTTACACA
>CAHIKZ030000247.1:782500-817500 GCA_903632075.3 Acanthosepion pharaonis | reverse complement strand
AATCAAAACGACTTTTAAACTGTATGTCTAGATATATTGGACGCCAGATATTTAAAATTTAAAGTTTAACGCCCCCTCCACATATCTTCAGCATTCCTCTCGGTGTATAATTATAATCTTTTTTGTTTATTTGGTAATTTTCCCTTATACAAGGCTCAAGAGTCACTCAAGGTAGAGGTTTATTGAAGGAGGTAAGAATATGAGGTAAGAGACGCTGTTTATGAGGATATGTAAGGAAGTTAACGTTTAATCCTAGACATGAAAAGGTTAAGATTGTAGTGGTCGGGGATGCATCCTCTTGGGAGTCGGTTGCAAAAAGTAGCGGTTCATTGGAAGAAGCTGTTCGAGGAGAATTTACTTCTCGTTAATGAAATATGAAGGGTAGTTTTCCTCAGTGGTGCGGTGGGTCTTAGATGTGAGGGTTCGAGTTGATGGAACGTAGCACGTCGGGAACATTTTCTATGGAAATAGCGAATGAGTAGCGAGAGGCCTGTAACGTTTCCCCTGTGGTGTTTTAGGGCGGAAACTTTTCATCTCTCACAAGGCTGCGTAGATTCTTTTGGGCTCTATCAATACAAGGGAGTAAAGACTGGGCAGCTCTAGTTCAGATATAGCGGCAGTGTCTGATGAAGTCTTTTTGAAGGACGAAACGCGTTACATAGAAGTTCTTTTTTTAATTTTGTCATTCAATTACTCTTATACTTATATTGACGTGATATATATACCTTAGGAATTTCAGTTTTAGTTTGAAGTAATGCCTGCTAACGGCAATTCATTTCAACTTGTGTTGAATCATTTAATCAAGTTGAATTATTAATCAAGTGATTTTTTTCGGAATAAAACTGTTATTGAACTCACAATGATATGAATTTTCACTGTGTTGATACATTTCTGTAATATAATTCTCAGCCTAAACAATGAAATTTTATTTGCTATTTTTTCTCAATCGGAGAAGATCTGGTTTGTTTATCGTCTGCTTCACACTCCTCCCCAATCTTTTGAACAGATATAAAGGTTTATCCCTTGTTTACTTTTTAAAATTGGGTTCCAGGTTCTTTCTAAAGTCTACTTCAACTCTAAAGTCCCCGACTAAAAATCTGTAATTTTATTTACTATTTTTTCTCAATGGGAATAGCTAGGCTCGCCTATCGTCCGGTTTCTACTCAGTCACAATTTTTAACAAGAGTAGAGGTTGATATCTTGTTTTCTGTTTACGATTGGGTTTCCGGTTTCTTCCATAGTCTTGGAGTGAACTGATATTTTTAAAAAAAAGTATATCATACTTATTATAAAACCCAGGTTGTGTGTGTTGTGTGTGTTGTGTGTGTGTGTGTGTGTGTGTGTGTGTGTGTGTGTGTGTGTGTGTGTGTGTGTGTGTGTACGTTTATATATTGGATCGGATTTCCTACATTTCTCAACCGATTTAAAAAAAATTTAACAGGACTACATAAAATTACCTTGCGGTGGTTTGTGTGTGTGTGTGTGTGTGTGTGTGTGTGTGTATGTATCCCTGTTTATATATGGGATCGGATTTTCTACATTTTTCAAGCAATTTCAACAAAACTTTTTTTTTTGGCAGGTAGTGTTTCTTATTGTCTTGCACACTTTTCTTTATTTTTACATTCAGAATGCTTTAAAAATTCCATTTACAAGACAATTGTTTATAATAAAATTCTATTCAATCGGTAGACTCATAACGATTGAAAACAATGTTTTCTTTGAGTTTGGGTTTGACCAATTCGTAAAAAAAAAAAAAAACCTAATTAAGACATGCGTGTCCGTCAACCTTAAACAATAATCTTTGTCAATTTTATTTTTCAGTGTTTATGATGGTCGATACTTGATCTATCTCTTACTGTTACATCCCCGGGCAACGCCGAGCTCTACTGCTAGTATATATATATATATATATATATATATATATATATATAGTCATCCGCAAACAGACTGTTTCGCTGTATCAGAGCTTCTCAGTGTGGCAAGACGTCCGATTGCTTACCTCCTAGGCCATCGTCGCACGGCACAGTAGGAAGGGAATTTTAACGTCTTTCTCTATACGAAACACACCAGCAGCTCATACAACTCAATTCAATTTTACTTGAAGGGTAATGCTTGATAGCAGTAGGGGCCTCTGTTTTTTAAAACCACCTTTTTCTCTAGAGAGCTCAACCGGATTTCCGGGAGCATATATAGTCTATATATAGTCTATAGTACACACACACACACACACACACACACACATACATACATACATACATATATATATATATATATATATATATATGTACTGTAGGAGCATATATATATATATATAGTATATATATATATATATATATATATATATATATATATATATATATATATATATATATATATATATATTGTCATATACAAATATGACAAACTCGTCACTGACAAAATTATAGTCTCTCTCTCTCTTCTCACTCTCTGCATATATATATATATACTATAGAGCATATATAGTATATATATAGTATAGTATATATATATATATATATATATATATATATATATATATATGTATATGAAGAAAAATATACTGAAAAAACAAACAAAAATCCTAATATGCGATTATGCTGTTTTAATGTTTCACATAGGCGATGTTGTGAAAACGTATTCCTAAAATTTGAGTATTTTGAATGAAAAACGAAAAGAATTTTATTTTGATCTAAAACTTATATGTACGTTTGTCGAGCATTAATCTTGCAAATTTTGAGAATACGTTTTCACAACATCGCCCACATGACGACTACGTGATCATATTTAAACGGAACGCTGATCTTATAAAAGATTTCAGTTATCTGTTTGGATTGGTATTGCTTTTATGTCCATCGTCTTTTTCATGTTGAATTGTATATGGTCTATGTTAATTATGTTTTATGAATATGTCCTGAAGATGGTCTATTAGACCGAAACGTCCGACGTTGACACGAAATATTAAAACAGCATAATCGCATATTAGGATTTTTGTTTGTTTTTTCAGTATATTTTTCTTCATACTGTCGGATCTATATCCATATATTTGCTTACATATTACACACACACACACACACACACACACACACACACATATATATATATATATATATATATTTCTTAGAAAAACATAGCCATGTTCATAATATTAGACAAATATTATCTAACACAATAATACTTACACATACACACAGTAAAATGAACCATCAGATATTGGAGGCTATCTACATTAAAACAAAGCAACCCACACTCAACAAAATTATATTTCAAACTAGTCACAACACTGCATCTAGACATTGGTTCTGTTGCAATACTTCGGTCTATTCCGTGGTTTGATGTCACAGAACCGCATCTTGATCTTACGATGTGCGTCTGCTATTCCGCGACCGCTGTCGTCGCAAAACAAATTTCTACGTCAAAATAACAAAATATCATCTTTGACGGTGGATATCTTTGTCTCATGTCTGTATAACCACTCTGAAGATGGCTCATGTAAGCCAAAAGCTTAGGACCAACTTAATAAAAAAAATCTCCAAATGTTGGACAATTTTTGTCTTTATTTTCACCAGAAATTAAAGCAAACATTCGAACGGCTCATGATCAGACATAATAGACATTGTCTATTATATTTAATAATATATTTTTACATTATTTACATTATTTGGACTATTATCCTCATATTTGTCGCCATATTTATCACAACGTTTCGGCCGTTCTACGCTCCAGCCTTCTTCAGGTGGTTGGAATGTCGAACTGAACGTTTTATTTCGCTCGAGTGAGCGAAATAAAACAAACTCTATTTGTCTGACGATCGCAAGGGCGTGAAACCCAGGGTCACAAACTCACATCAATCCAACTAAATATGTTAGCTCTATCACTGATATTGAACGCTTTCTAATAAGCACTATATGTGGATATTATATCTATCTATCTATCTATCTATCTATCTATCTATCTATCTATCTCTCTCTCTCTATATATATATATATATATATATATATATATGCAAACATATTATACATACATATATATATATATATGTGTGTGTGTGCGTGCGGTATTTAGTAGAAAGTGCACAATATCCGTGATAGAGCTAACATATGCGCGATGCAACTGCATATATATATATATATATATATATATATATATATATATATATATATATATATATGATACTTATTATAAAACCCAGGTTGTGTGTGTGTGTGTGTGTGTGTGTCTGTACGTTTATATATTGGATCGGATTTCCTACATTTCTCAACCGATTTCAACAAAACTTCACCAGGACTACGTAAAATTACCTTGCGGTGGTTCTGACAGCACCAAAAATTGGAAAAACAATGTTTTCTGCACGAAATCAATTTGAAAACATGATTAAGAGGCATCGCGTAAATGAAAGGGGGACAACTCATATCAAGTTATACTTATTATAAAACCCAGGTTGTTTGTGTGTGTGTGCGTGTGTGTGTGTGTGTGTGTGTGTATTCCTGTTTGTATATGGGATCGGATTTCCTACATTTTTCAAGCAATTTCAACAAAACTTTTTTTTGGCAGGTAGTGTTTCTTATTGTCTTTTTACTTTTTCTTTTAGTTTTACATTCAGAATGCTTTAAAATTCCATTTACAAGAAAATTGTTTATAATAAAATTCTATTCAATAGGTAGACTCATAACGATTGAAAACAATGTTTTTGTTTGAGTTTGGGTTTGACCATTTCGTAATTAAGACATGCGTGTTCATCAACCTTAAACAATAGTCTTTATGATGTGTCGATACTTGATCTATCTCTTTACTGTTACATCCCCGGGCAACGCCAGGCTCTACTGCTAGTATATATATATATATATATATATATATATATATATATATATATATATATATATATATATATATATGTATGTATGTGTGTTTGTCTGTTTGTGTGTCTGTATCTGCACGCACGTGCGTGTTTGTGTGTACAAACATACTTTGAATAATAGCTGCAATCGCACATAAATACGGAGATAAATTCCAGAGAGATTAATGGCCTGAATACCATAGAACGACGTCTATGTTAAAATACCAGAGTTCAATTGTCTTTCTTTTGTCTTAATTAGATTCTAAATTGAAGGAAAAGGGCATAGAATTTGCTTAGGTCTGCTTGGTAGCTACGGGAATTATTGTTCGGGTTCGAGAAATAAATCTTGAATAAAGATTTTCAAGTCAGACACGTAATTATTTTCCGCATGAAAAAGGGTCACGTAACACGAACACTTTCTTTTATAGACCCGCTATCATTTCTCTTGTATACGTCTGCTTTGTTTAATCCCTAATTGAATTGCCTTTGGTTATAAATTTAAAACTATAAATTTTAATGATGTTTGTAATAATCAATGATACATTTGTCAGAACTTAAAACTCTTCAATATGACAAATATGTTTAGCTGTTTACATCTATCTGTCTATCTATCTATCTAGCTAGCTGTCTGTTTTTCATTCTGTCTCTCTATCTACCTATCTATGTGTTTATGAGATATTGGGTGATTGGATGCATTGAGGTATGTTTGTCTACGTGTTCTACAGTTTAGTCTAGTTCTGTTATATATATATATATATATATATATATATATATATATATATATATATATATATATATATATATATAATTATTTAAAAAAAATATGATTCCAACACGCTACATAAGAGTTCCCATGTTTCAAAACAAGAGCCGAAAACTTCAATACAATTATTTGAATTAAATTGAATTAAAGTAAGCTCTGTTCTATCTTCAAGCGAAATTTTTTTTTTGGGAATAACTTATTTCTGAAATTTACGTGTTTTAATAGCATATTCATTATTGAAATCAAAATTTCCATGGTAACGGCTAGAGCGATTGTTTAAATAGAAAGGGGTGTAGGGTGTTAATAATTTGTATCAGTATAGAGTTACATTCATAGATCTCAAGTCAGGGTAAGGTTGGGGTGTCTAAAATTAAAACGGAAGATGATTGCGCCTAGTCTGGTTTACGTGTCTATGGAGATTTATTTATTTTTTTATTTTATTTTTTTCTGAAAGGGTTTTGTGTATATAAAAAAACTGCCGTAACATTTGTTTTTTTGACGACTTCATAAAGGGTTATCTTTTTTTGTAGGGTATTTAAACTATTTATTTATTAGGGCTATGGATTATAAAAATTATTTTATTGTTTGTTTGTTTTTATGCTAATTATTCAATGCAAAAATATGATGATGTCGGCAAAAAACCGTTAACTCATGTCTATTGTTTAATAGATTTTGATTTTATTATTTAGAAACTTAAATATATATATATATATATATATATATATATATATATATATATATATATATATATATATATATATATATCTCCATTCAAACATATTTCATTGAATAACTTAGATATATTATGTCTATTTAATTTATACTGACCCTTTCCAGTTCTCTAATCAGTTTCTAGATGTTAAGATGAAATTTATTAAGGAAGGCGCCATAGTTTTTCTATCGCAAGTAGTTTTGATCTCCTCCAAGATCACCCCCGGGAGTGAATTACAAAGACAAACTTATTGCAAGTGTTATAAAATTGACATTCCGTTGTGATGATGATTAAAAAAAATACGCATGTATCCCATCCTTTTTAATTGTTTTAAATTTTCCCGTTTAAACTATGGATTTTTAACAAAACAAGCATCTTCATCTAGAAGAGAGCTGATTGGAAATTGGTAGCATAAAAATGACATTTAATTAAAATGAACATCACAACGAAATTCGTATATAAACGTAACTAATAACGGATACATCAAAATACAGACGTAATGAACACGCAGACACCCCTTGTCTGGTGGAAGTGGATTTATCTGTAACTTTGGAAACGTGAATTATGATTTTAGCTGTGTCTTTAAAACCCAGTAATTTTAAAAAGTTACTCCAAAATTCGCTTGAGGATGAAATGGAACTAATGTCTTTAATTTAATTACAGAATTAAATTCGTATCTTTTAGCTTCCATTTTTGAAACATGGTTAGAACTGTGTAGCGAAAAAAAACATATTTTAAATAAATCAATTTATAATATTAATGCTCTGTAAATTTACATTGAGCACTATTTTGTAAAAATAAAAATATCTATAAGAACCCTTATATATATATATATTATTTCATTTTCATTGAGTTCATAATTTATTTCGGTTTTATTTACAAATGCGCCAATTATTCGGGGACAATCTTCATACATTAAGTGTAACAGCCATTATCGGACAGATATAGTATTTTTATCATTTTATTTATATATTTACTATTTTTCTTGGTTTTTATATTAGCTAGAATTTTTTTGCAACACATTAATGCATGTTGAAATTCTCACCGTATCTAGTATTGTTGACGCTATCACTAACATTTTTGTCGAGATTTACAAACTCTTCAATTCGTTCAATTTCGCAAACCAATCGATGAAATTTGAATAAGCTGATTTGTTTGGAAAAATACTTTGAAAAGACCCCTACTTCGCGGTTTTTACGCACCTTAGAAAAACCAACTGTAATTTGTATCCCCTGAGCCGGTTTGTACTTCTCCCTAAAATCTGGATCGATCTGTTAATGTATGGCTATTTTAGAGGGTGTGACGGACGGACTAACGAATATCACAGAATTTTATATATAGATAGAGTTACTACCTTACCGCATAAAAGTTATGACAATTGCATATATATATTTCATACACTTCATGTAACAAGCACTGTGTGACAGTACGCTAAATGTAATTATGGGACTGAGGTAAGATATGATAAAAAAGAAAATATACATAGATAAATGATATAATTTTGCATGTCAAAAAGAGAAGAAAATTATCAGTTAAAGCGAACGTCAAATAATTTCTTATTTTGAATAAATAAGAAAAAAGCTTTCTGGTCAAACTTTAAGAAAGAAAACTTATTCGTGATTTAACGAGGACTTACGTAAAAGAAAGAAAAAAGAAAAAAGGAAGAAGAAAAAAGAAAAAAGAAGAAAAAAGTAGAAAGGAGAAAAAAGAAAGAAAAAGAAGAAAGAAAAAAGAAAAAGAAGAAAGAAAAAAGAAAAAGAAGAAAGAAAAAGTGCGTGACGACGACTGTAAATCGTGATGAATTTAATGACGGACAAAATTTCAGTCATTATTTTTTTTAACAAAGCCAATATCTTGTTTTGCAAAGGAAAGATAAAAGACATAGTCAAAATTTGGGGAAATTAATGCGTGACATGGTGTCTCCCATCACAAAAATAAAATAAAAATTGATATCATATACATCGTCAATATACAGTAATATATATATATATATATATATATATATATATATATATATATATATATATATATATAAATAGGCAACATATTTCATTCAAGCATGTTTGATTGAATAGTCTTGACATATTATGTCTATTCATTTTTATTTTAATCCTATCAAATTCAGAGATCAATTTCTTAGTTCTATTACAAAACTGAGTAAGAAAGACGCCGTAGTTTGGAATACCAAGACGACTTTACACATGACGAATTCAAGTTCTATTGCACAACATTTAAAAGAACGTTCCTGTCAACATTCATGTTTTAGAGAAATATTAATTCACAATGGATGTATACTCCTCAATGAAGATAAAAACAAGAACTTCAAATTCTCGGAGCGCTCTACATAAAAATTAATTATGAGTACAGCACCAATGTTCAAGATATCTATGAAAGAAATGTGTTGAGATGTTCAAATTGTAAAGAATCTTTCAATTTTTTTTTTTAAAGAATTGCGGTTGAGTATTTACAGAAAATTGACAAAAAAATTTAAAGTTATCCCACTTATATATTCACAACGTAAGTTGACTATAACACAGCGCGTTTCATGCGCATTTACAAAAAAATCATAACTATCAATTACATTAATTTTTGTTTAAGCAAATGTCCCCTGAAGATTATCTTGGATGAAATTGAAAATATTTGTGAGAATATCCAAAACTACGGCGTCGTTCTTGCTCAGTTTTGTAACAATACTAAGAAATTGGTCCGTGGATTTGATAGAATTAAAATAAAAATAGGCATAATATGTCTAGATTATTCAATCAAACACAATATATATATATATATATATATATATATATATATATATATATATATATATATATTCGATATCACCTCATAAGATCTCGACGCCAGTCCCATGCTGCACTTAAATTCAAAAAGTCAAGCTACCGTAGTGAAGAGCTCATCCGAACAGTTATCTTGAAAGTATTTATAGAAAAGAAACAGAGAGACAACTATTAACAGGATTAATATAAATATAAAATGTATCGCGTAGCTGACTGAAGTTATAATCAGCGCCTCTACTCCGAAGTTTCGTAGACGAACATTCGTATAATTGTTCCGTCCACTCCTCGGGATATATCAACAAACTGCTGAACAATTACACAATCGTTCGTCTACGAAACTCCAGAGTAGAGATGCTGAATATAACATCAATCAACTAAGTGAAAAAATTTTATATTTGTATTAATGTTACATATATATATATATATATATATATATATATATATATATATATATATATACAATAAAAAAGAAGTTGTGGAAAGAAACACAACTTCCTTTTATTGCACATTTTTCTGTGTTAATTTTAAATTAAATCTCCCATTGAAACCTGAAGAGCGGGAGCGAAACCGGTTGCTTCGCCCGTTTTTAATATGTCTCGTAATATTAAGTTTTATACTTTTATTTCGATCATTAAATTTTGTACCTACAAAAATATCTTTATATATATATATATATATATATATATATATATATATTGGGATCAAATACAGATCATATATGAACTGGACTCCTTCAGAATGATAAGAAATAAATAGGAAAAATGTTATCAATCTAACATGTTTCACTTTTATTGCAGCTTCATCAGAGAATGAGATACGTAAAAAAGAAGAAATGAATTCTGATATTTTTTTTCGTGTGTGTAGTTTGATTGTCATTCGTTAATCAGGCTTCACGTACATATACAACTTTCTAACCAACGTTCGTATAATTTATGGCGTTCCAAATTCAAGGGGAGACGACGCGTCCTTTCGAGGCTCCAAGAAATTACGGAATTCAAACCTAACTGAAAATCCGTAAATATTTCTTCTTGTACGTAAGTGCATAATAATTTTAGTTTGTCTCTGTAGGATTCAGATGATCACACACACACACACACACACACACACACACACATATATATATATATATATATATATAATCAACACTCCTTCGTTAATTCTTGTACATACATATATATATTATAGCTGGCTACTTTCGTTTCCACACAGAGCCCCAAAATAATATATATACTTTTTAATTGTTCTTTCTCCTTAATAATTTTTTTTAATCATATTCTCTCACATTCAGTAACTCCTTGCGTTTTAGTGTATTTAATGAAACTTGTATAAAAGAGAGACTGTTGCGAAAGTGATATATATATATATATATATATATACACATGCACACAGATATATATATATATATATATATATATATATATATATATATATATATATATATATATATATATATATTCCATTAGAGACGACTGATTAAAGGAACTACGAATAAGATTTTTTATTCAATTTTTCTTGCATTCTTATAAATGTTTTCTTCTCTGGACATATTAATGTATGTAAAACTGTCTAAATGTTCTCCATATCGAGCACTTTTTACTAGTCTATTAGCCATTATCGAGGATATCTATATATCTTTTTATACAGAAAATTTGGACAGTTTTTTACGTCAATTCACTTATAAAAAAATATTTATTATTTCAAACGTTATTTTAAGTGGGTACCTGTATTTGAGTAGACGATTGCTTTATTTTAAACTGTATATATTTTGTCTACCGACCAGTATACTCGAGAAAACTGAATAAATTACCCGCCGGAAGTCACGGTTTTTTTTAATGATTTCTCGTTTTAGGCCAGTAGATTTAAATATATACTGTTTAAAAATAAACTAAGAAAAAATATATATCTTTTTTGATATATTTTAATAAAAGTTTATTTTCTTCTTTTATCTTTTATCTTTTCTGTACAATTTTCTTGATTATATCATACAATTGTGTTCTTTCTTTCATCCCAATAAACGTCAGCTTAGCAGAAAAAGTATTAACGATTTATTATTTAAGCACTCTGATGAAGCCGAGCGAGGGCGAAACACGTAATATATTTTCAATGAAACAGTATCCTATTTGTTTTTATATATATATATATATATATATATATATATATATATATATATATATATATATATATGTATGTATCATTTTATTATTGAATATAATATAAATTAATGTCCTTCTATTACACCTCCAGTCTTCATCAGGTGGACAGTGGAATGAGAACAATCTACTCCATAAATTAAATAAAGGGTTTAGTCCGAAATTTTCTGAAGGTTGCTCAGATCAACTTTAAGTCGAAACATTGCGATAATAACAAGAGAAATGAGGAGAGTCATCCAAATATTAATATAACAAGTATTTCTTTCATCTTAATTTCCAAATGTAAATTATTCTAATCTCAGAAAATTGGGATGGATAGAGATGTAATTTTTAGAATTTCTTAGAAATTTTCTAATATTTATAAATTTCTGTGATTTTTTATTGCAACTCTCACATCATTGTCTTACAACAAGTGAAGTGATTATTATTTATTTAGCAATCATAATATATCAATCTGAGAGTTACAATACACACACACACACACACACACACACACACACACACACACACACACACATATATATATATATATCAGTAGCAACTCTTGGTCATCAATGTTTTATCGGGCTCATTGAAATCTTTTACAAAATATACTGTTTGTATAATTTATATGATTCCTTTACTAAAATATATCATTTTTAAATATCTCTGTGCATGAAATTAAAAAGAAACATATTTTGGTATTTTAATATTATTTGTATTAATTCTATAAAAATAAATATGACAAAGGACAAAGTTGTTGATATGTTTGTCTGTTTATTGTCCCCTTTCCAATTTTGGCGTTTTATAGTCTGTTTATCAAGTCACAGATGGTAGAGATAAGAATAGTTGGCTGATATCATATTTTCTCAAATACTTCCCTTATATTTCTCAACCCAACCCTCCAATCGACGAGTTAAGTCTGCCACTCTCTTTTATTTTCGTCGACTTTAAGTCGAGCTAAATGTAATTTGCACTTTTTGAATTGATACATTCATAGTGTACGGAATACATTATTTAAAATAAATATTTGAAAACAATAAGTTGAAATAAAAATGCGTTAAAAAACAGGGCATAGAAATTATTAAATATTTTAAAAAGATTATTTATAAAATTAAAGCAAGAAATACATTGCCTATTAATAATTCCAGCCTGATAGGGCTCAGATCTACGCAGCCCGACTAACCATTAACTTTATTTCAATTTTTTTTTTTTTTACTTTCTTTCTTTGTTTTTTTCTTTCTTGCTTTTTTCTTTCGTTTTTATTATGAACAATATATATGAAATGTATTTCGGTCAATATTTTCAGAGTTAAAACAAGTAATTTCGGATCCAGTTGAAGTCAAGAATGAACACGACGCATAACGAAAAATTTTTGTTGCTTTGAAATAGATATATTTGAATGTTAAATAACTCGGGTTGAGCCCAACAAGCCCAACCCCCGAGGTCTCCACTGATATATATATATATATATATATATATATATATATGACCATGGAATATTAGTGTTTAAGCCTTTTTATTATATCCTTACTCTGTCCTAGACATTGAGTTCTACCTGGATTCTTCCTCTTGGAATTTTTTTCTGAAAATATACATGTCTGGGTATTTATATATTTTGCATACGTATGTATATTTTCCACTAATATTATCTATCTATCTATCTATCTATCTATCTATATATATATATATATATATATATATATATATATATATATATAGTTTTAAGGTATGCTACATTTGTGGTTTAAAGTGCTCAGTATCAGGAATAGAACGTATGTAAATATGAAAGTGAACATTGAAGTCGAAACCCAGGAGGGACAGTCTGATTTAGGCTAAACGCAATCGTCAGGTCATTCGTTTAGCATGAAACAGACTGGCGCCTCTGGATGTTGACTTCAATATTCACTTTCATGTATACATAGTTCTAGTCCTGATATTGAGCACTTTATATGCTGGGTCCGAAGAGACGTCCGCAGCCACTGCATGGTAGGATAGGAAGGTTCAGGCATTGGCTTTTCTTTGCACTCTTCGTCTCCTATTTGTCTTCTGGTGTTTTCGAATGTTTTTTTTTTTTCGTGGACCACTGTTCTCCAATTGGTTCTTTCTGCAGCTTCCGTCTCCCAATTGACTGGACCGATTTCTGTCCACAACAAGGTGTTTCTGAGTTGATCCTTGAATCGACGACATGGGGTACCGCATGATCTCTTGCCAGATGCGAGCTCAGTGAAGTGGATTTGTTTGAGTGGGCAGGCGTCTGGCATTCGGGCAAGGTGACCGGCCCATCAAAGTAGATGTCGAGTGATAATGGTTTCTAGGCTCTCCAGTTGTAAAGAGTTGCAAATGACGTCATTAACACAAATAATACATGACTTATATCTATAAACCTATCAGAAAGATACGTGGATTTTTATTTGAATTCACAACCATAATATAATATTCTTGAAAATGACCAATTATACGATAGACATTACACTCTGTTGGAACTGTCGGAGTTAACTCCCCCTTCAGTCCGTCAACCCTTTCACCAGGGGTCTCTCTTCCCTGGCTATAAATAGCCGCTGACCCTTGACCTCTCTCTCTTTTTCCTTCAGGCCTGTGCACTGACACCTTGAGGTAAATTCTTTTTTCCTTCAGGATTTCAGCTATCAACATCGAAATGTAGACGCTAACAAGGGATAGCGTGGAAACACGCTAAGCACAATATTCACACACGCACGCACATACAGAACATTCACACACGCACGCACATACAGAATATTCACACACACTTCGTCCTTTGTACTGTTTCCATGTATTGTAACTTGTTATTAATATATATTTGTATATACATATATTATCGGTTCTTGTGTTTTGTTTCGTTTGCTTTCTTTGCCTTCTTCTTTGGACTTAATCAAAGTCCAACCTTTTTATGTAGTTGGGCTCGGCGGGCAGGAGTATCTGAACCTTACTTGCGTTTTCTTCTACGTCTGACTTCTATCAACAACATAACAGCCACGCCATGAACCCTCAACAACTGGCAACCGCCATTCCCACTACAAGTGGTAACCGCCACGGGCCCACTACAGAACCATATATCTACTAGCTTATACGGAAACAAGTGATAATTACTAAGATATAAATGTTCAAATAAACCTTGTTTATGGGCTACAATAAAACTTGCTTAACTAAAGTACTGGTGCCAAAAGAATTCATTTTATTGCCGTATTTGAAATCGCAGGCATTTATAAGCAATTAATTGAATGGATTCTTATAAATCTGCGTATGAATGTCTATTCCAGTGGAAAAGGCTGAGGTGGACTGTAAAAATTGCAGGGGGGAAGGAGAGGTGTGACAGTAAAAGTAAAACTTTTAGAAAGAGTGTTTAGGGAGAAAGGGGATGTGAAATAATATTTTGGGGTGACTACAGATTCATTATATATAAACATTCGTGCAGTCCAGAGCGTGACTTTGTAATGAGTGGCGTGTCGTGTTTCAAGCCCTCGGGTTATATAAGGTGACAGTTTTATTTTTTTTCTCAGCTTTTATAATTGTATTTTTTGGTTCATTTGAACTTTGTCAGGCAAACAAGGCACATATTGAGGGAATATGTGTTATTTCTTAGTGTATGGATTTCTGTTTGTATATTGTATGCTATTTGATTAATGGTACTGGTATTATTTAATGTGTGTGTATAGTTTACTGAGATCAGGAATGTTATTGAATTTTTTTTTTCTATTTATTTTCCCTCTTGTTTTATTTATTTATTTTCTTTTTCTAAATATTTTTCTTCTCTCCTTATTTTTCATTGGTTTATATTTCCTCTATCTCTTTTTATCATTCTTTTATTTTGTTTCCTTTTTTCTTTCTTACACTCTTTTCTTTCTTTCATTTTCGCTTTTCTTTCTTTTCATTTTCTTTTGTTTTCTTCTTATACCGTATTTTATTTCTTCTTCTTCTTCTTCTTCTTCTTCTTCTTCTTCTTCTTCTTCTTCTTCTTGTCGCATCCCTTCGGGGCATAGGCGATCCAGGCCCTACACCGTTCTGTCTGTTAATCGATATATGTTTGAGAAAATGACACTTAACCATTTTCTTTCCGACCCTATATTGTCTCCCAGGTTGTCTCTGTAAATGATTTCAAATGTAGAAGGAATGGTAATTAGTTTCAGAGCTATGCTCTATTCCCTGGCTTTCAATAAAATAAAATTCTGCTTCTTCTTCTTTGTGCTGCGTCCCTTCAGGACATAGGCAGTTATGGATCTCCACAACTTTCCATCTTATGTGTCTTTCTTAACAGTTTATCTCCCTTTGTTAAAACCTCCACCCCCACCAATCCGCCATCCATCCACACAAGTTCATTAGGTAAATGTCTCGTTGTCTTTCCTCAGATCTTTTGCCCTCAGCCTGCCACGTGATGGTTAAGTTTTCCAAGCCCTTCTTCCTTCATTATGTATCCAAAGAATTTCAGCCGTCTCTTCCTGATTCTGAGTAGAAGTGTTCTTTCTGTTGCCATTTTAAGACTTCCTCTCAATATGCCCTTTGAGGGTTAAGTTTTCCAAGCCCTCCTTCCTCATTATGTGTCCAAGAAATTTTAGTTGTCTTTTTCTGATTCAGAGTATAAGCATTCTTTCTGTTACTATTTTCTTTAAGACTTCATCGTTGCTTACTCGCTCCGTTCATGGAATTCTCAGTATCCTTCTGTAGACCGACATTTCTGCTGCTTCCAGTTTTCACCCTCACCCGTCGGAAGATTATCAAGCATTCACTTCCATATAAGAGGATGGATATCACATAACAAACTATCACTCTTTTCTTTGTTTCTAATAATTTTTTTTCCAATTTTCATCACCTTGATTCGCTTTTGGAATACCTCTTTCGCTTGTCTAATGCGTGTTCGGATCTCGGTGACACATTTTCCATCCTTTGTTAAAACGCTTCCCAAACATTCTGAACTTCTGCATCTGCTCAATGTTTATATCTCCAGTTCGTAACTCTGTTTTTTTTTCTCTTGCTGATGACCATACTTTCTGTCTTTTTACAGTCGATGGCTGGTCCTTTTTTCTCGCTTTCTTTTACCATCTTGTCTAGAAGGTTCTGTAAGGTTTTTTTTTTCTATCAACACAATATCATCTGCGTATTTTATACCATTAAGATTATGCCAACCGATAATAAATCCAGAGATTCCAGCTCTCTTAGGATGGCGTCGCTGTAAAGGTTGAATACATCTTGGGATCTAGCTATTTTATCCTAATCCCACGTTGATTATCAAAGTCCTGTGAACTAAGGACGGCTTCTTAAATACACAACTACATTTACTATCTATTTTGAGAACACACGTGATTTGCGTGCTTTTTATGTTTATTTGTTGGTTTGATTGATTTCTTTAATGGCATATCAACTCCTCATTTAATGCCAACATGTAATTTTTGGTGATCTTTGAATTAATTAAAATATGATATGTTGTTCTGCTTTCACAATTGAATACATGGTAGATAATACTCAGCTTATGTGCATATACATGTTTGTGGGGACATCCTTTAGTAGAGAGGGTGATATGTATGTTTTATGCTATCTGTCTGTGATTGAAAATGAGGAAAGTTGTAGCTGACGAATGGCACACAAGTCGATAATCGATCAGTATCGGCTGGGTATCCGTGGAGAGGGTGTATGATGCTGAAATACTCGAAATTCCTAACGAACCATGGCTAAAACATCATTGATGAAGTGTGTCAAAGAATCAAATAAATTTATTTCACGAAATTGCAATATACTTTGATTTCTTTAAAGATATTATATAAATTAATGCCATAAAAAAGTTTTTCCATGATGGTTGGTTGTTTGGTTGATTTTATTTAACGGCATATCAACACCTTATGGGTCATTTAATGCCGAAATTTAATTTTCTTCGGAGCTTTGAAGTAATAAAAATATCATACAACTTATTCTACTTTCACAGTTGAATCCATGGTAGATGATACTCAGCTTTTGTGCATATACATGTTTATGTGGATATGATTACTAGAGACAGTGATTTGTGTGTTATATGCCGTAGTTTTGTTGAAGTTATATTTGGGAATACAGTTTGATTTCTATAAGAAAGTGTAGGATATTATATGAATTAATGTCATAAAAGAGTTTTTTCCATGATGGTGGGTTGTTTGGTTGATTTTATTTAGCGACATATCAACTTTTATAGGTTATTTAATGCTGAAATCTAAATATTTTGAACACAATTGTATGGTTTCAACTAAATATATTTTAAACGTAATTGCATTCCTTCAACTACAGATAAAATGTATTGTTGGTCATTTTACTATAAAATGTATTGTTGGTAATTCTATGTTTTATGTGTGTGTTTATGGTTGGTAATAATATTATTTGTAAGTTTTCAATGTACTTTCTTAAAGAATTATATTCTTTTTTAATTAGGGTGTCATTAGGGAAATCAGCGTTATGTTTAGCTTGGTTTCGATTCAAAACGAGAGTTAGATCGTTTGTCTAAACGCAAGTCTCTCTTGTGTTCGTAGATATATATATATATATATATATATATATATATATATATATATATATATATATATATGTGTGTATTTAGGCAGCATCTTTTCATTCATACATATTTCATTAAATAATATAGACAAGTGTTTCTATTTATTTTATGTAAATTTTTTTCGTAACGTCTGATAAGTTGAATAACATTATCGTTGAACGAAGAAAGAAATTCACAATATTGATCCATATTTTTTTTAATATAATCTAAGCTTTCGGCTTACTTAAGCCATTATCAAAGATGTCAATTACAACATATTAAGCAATATAGGGACAAGACAGTGATGATAGTCTGTCAATGTTTACATAGATGATTTTTAAGCAACGATTAACACGCGCATATAAGACGCTAGAAGCGAAAATCGCACCGCATCTCATATTATATGTCAGTGTCACTCGGGCTCAGACACGTCGACAGGAAAATCTCGATCTCCCTTAAAAAATGATGTCAAATATTTTAGTGTGCTAATTCTTACTCAAAACCTCCAATGTCATTAAAAAAATAACGATATGCTTATTCTGGATCATAACAAATTTTGACAAAACTTACTGTATGTATAATTTAGGGAAATATTAGCATCTAAAATCATTCCTAAATACAGTTATCGTTAATTTTCGTTGAAGAATTTTGACATCTGATTTTAAAAGCAAGGTATGAGACATGCACAAATCTAAATATCACGGTCAATTTGTTTCTGCTATTTGTCAAGACAAGTTTGCTGGGTAAATTCTTTCAAAATCAGGCTAAATTAGGTGTAATTTATTATTCCACATAAATGCACGGTAGTCTAATTTTAAGTTAACATTTCTAGTCTTTTTTGTTTAAATAGGTTTGTGTATATATCTGTATGTTAATATATGAATATCTCTTTCTCTCTGTGTCAATTTCCCCGTTTATCGTTTTGTATAAACGTCGTCGACTGGTGACATTAAATATTCTGTCGCACTCATTCAATCTTGTCTGGCCGAATAGCGACAACACACACACACACACACACACTCTCTCTCTCTCTCTCTCTCTCTCTCTCTCTCACACACACGCGCGCGCACACACGCAAATACGACATTTTTCACTCACGCAAATTTTTTTTTCTGTTCGATTTTTTGGTTTTTTACCTCATTATAATGAAAAAAAAATATTCATAATCAAGATTTAAAGCTATGAAGTTGAAGCTAAAAGGTATTCTTTGGAAAACAGAATTAAAATATTTTAATATTTTAAAAGATTGTTTCAGAGAGCTCAATTAGAAAGAATCATGATATTAGAAGGATTTCCTTGTGACCTTATCGAGCTGGAAGTTTTGGGCCTTGTAAATTTACGTCATTTATTTTTTTTTTTTTATGTGCAACATTCTTATGAAGGATCCAGGAAGATTTATTTAAGTCAAAATTGTAGAGTGTGAAGTTAGAAAAAAACTATATAAAAAAAAAAATAGTAAATTAAAACAATGCAGATTATTTTATCCTTTATGGTACGTGTCACGTGTTCAACGAAAGTCAAGTTGTTTTTAAATAGATACACTTCGCAGTTGGACTACTCGGGATACACCGTGTCTGGTAATAAAAAAAAAAAAAAAAAAAAAAAACTAAACAGTGTATATATATAACTGGTATCCGAAAATAAATAGGCTAGATCTTCTGCTTGAAAATTTAGTTCACTGTGTGGCGCTAGACACAAACAAACCAACTTCCAAAGAAGAATCAACAATATTATTGGCCCTGGTCAGCCTGTCTCGGTTTCAGACATTTTTCTCAGTACCTTTTCTCCATCCTGGGTAAGACGATAAACTACATCCGCGTCCTGGGTAAGACGATAAACTATATCCGCGCCCTGGGTAAGACGATAAACTACATCCGCGTCCTGGGTAAGACGATAAACTACGTCTGACAGCAAGGCCTGTGATCCGGAGGTTTTGAAGAGCGGGAAACCACCTCTTAATTGTTAGGGTCCCAGCTATGGGTAAATAGTTAACCCCCAAAATGGGGTCAAAACACTATGAAAGTGTAAAAATAGGTTTTAATACCAGAAATACTTTGTAAAAAAATTATTACCAGCAATAAATTTTTTGAAGGAAAAAATTATTACCAGGAATACATTATTACCGGCAAAAAAATATTACCAGCAAAACATTTTTGCAAAAAAAACTTTTTACCAGCAAAACATTTCGAAAAAAAAAATTACAAGCAAAATATTTTTGAAAAAAAAATATTACCAACAAAACATCTTTGAAAAAAATATATTACCAGCAAAACATTTGTGAAAAAAAATTACCAGCAAAACATTTTTGAAAAAGATAAATATTGCTGGTAAAACAATTTTTGAAAAAAAAAAATATTGCAGCAAAACATTTTTAAAAAAAAAAATTTCTAGCAATAAAAATTGTCGGCATTAAATAACCCATTGAGGTTGATATGCCGTAAACCAAACCAAACCAAACCAAACCCTGTACCTTTTCTATACATGCTTTCATACAACTGTTCGCTATAACTGGTTTTAATTATTTAAATCCAGCATTAATTTCGTCCAGTTAACTGATGTTTCTACCATAATTAAGGATTTTGTGTGTATATAGGGTGGGGATGTTATTACTAACATTATTTTATTATGTTTCTTGTAAATAGCTTATCACTTATTGTAAATACTCACTGGAGTTTAGATGTTGTAAAATTGTTTTTATTCTCCACGTCCCAGACAAGAATTGTACGTATGGGGGCTTGTTAGGTCTTCGTGTGGGGATTCTGAGGTATTATCGTGGATGTAGTAAGAATGGTAAGTAAGAATGCATTGTTTTGGTGTAAGGAATATTGTAGTATGTTTGGGTCAGTAATTGTGGCTAAGTACGTTTTTATTTATCAGACAGAAGAAGACCAGCCTTTTCCTATCCCCCCCCTTTTTGGCCTTTTGTACTACATTTCTATATTTTGTTACAAAATAAATATCGCTCTTCGCTATGGTACCTAAACTTTTAGAATTTAAGCCTAGTACAAGACTGGCGACGTGGTCTCACCAACGTACAGTAGAGGTGACTATATGTAACCGTAAGTTCTATACTAACAGTTTCTTTTCTCGTACTTCTCATTTGTGAAACTCTCTTCCGGCTCCACTCTTTCAGCGAACTTTAATCTTCAAAAATTTAAATGCAATGTCAATTGCTATCTACTGTCCTTCTGATTACTCGTCTTCTGTTCTCGCTCCTTCTTATTGTTTCTTAGTGACTTTACTTCCTTACCTGGGGTGAACACGATTAAAAAAAATTCATTTAATTCTCTTATTTGTTTTTAATAAGAAGCATTTTTTGAATTGCATTTTGTTTAGTTTATTTTCATCCCGATACTTCAGCCACTACAATCTTCAGCCTTACTCAAGCGTTTGTCTCATCTTGGAATGCTTTCGGATATATAAACAAAAATATTTCCAAAATGCAATAAATCATCAAAAACCGGAGAGTTCATCGGCCGAAACGTTGCGATAAAAATAATGATAAAGAATAGATAATTAATTTAAAAAATATACAGAGGTGCTTTAGTAAGTTCAAGGCCTAACGAGGAAAAAAGATTTATTTCACGCAAGTATTTATTTTTCAACAAAATTGTCTTAGTGGCTTTACTGCCATGCTTAGAGTGAACTCGATTAAAAAAGTCCCAACTAGAGATGTGCTTTCCTTTAAATAAGTAACTGAATTTACGTTATCGAGGTGATCTGCCGTAGACGAATTGGTAACGACACCTTTGCCTGTAAGACTGGTTTCCCTGATAAAAACAAAAAGAAGATAGGGATTCGAGTCCTGTTTGAGGATAACTTTTTCTTTAGTAGAATGTTTTGATCTCGGCTGCTTGTTACTAATTTCACTGTTTTAAGAAAGAAAAAAAAGCAAGGATAGCACCTCAAACACATGTACCAAATACGAGGTTGGCCAGAAAGTCCTGATTCACTTAGAAAGCAGGAAGAAAACAACAAATCTTGATCTCTGCTTGGTGAATTTTTCAAGGAGTACTGTATTTCGAGCTTGTTCCACACAGTCGCCCCATCAATGCTAATCTGTATTGCCAGCAGCTAGACCACGTGTCCGAGAAACTAAAGGAATATCCTGCTTTGGTCCATCGAGGTTGGGCTTTGATTCAACAAGACAAATACAAGGCCACACACTACCAGAAGTTCAAACAGATGGACGGTGTTGAGATTCTTCCACATCCACCGTTCAGTCCCGATACTGCTCCGAGTGACTATAGTCTATTCCGCTAAACGGCACACTTCAACCGCTATCAGCAACTCAACACTTTTGATTCAAAGCCAACGGACGGGTATCTAGGACAGTTTCAGATGCTGGTTGATCGCTGACAGGAGATCGTCGAGAATAATGGACTTTATATTTGAAGAATAAATGTTGGTGTTGCTCCATAAAATTTTATTGTTTTCTTTCTGCTTCCGAAGTAAGTCAGAACTTTCTGACCAACCCAATAAAAATAAATTTTATATGTATAGCTGACTGATTCAGAAATTGCAAAAGGTCAACCTACTCATTACTGAAACATCTAAATCTGGGTTTTACTAACGGTATTTTTAATCGCAGTCGCATCAGTATAGCCACCATTCAGTGTTCCCTTTTCTTGTGTATCGTGTGTCCTGTTTAGAAGGCTATTTTAATAGAGCGACGGAAATCAAAGAGCAGATAGGGTTTTCAAGTTGTTATCATTCGGAGTCACTAACATTTCTTACTAAACTCACAGACATACCACGTCTTTACATTGATAGTAAAAACAATTTCCGATCACATGATCACTATCATTTTTCTCTTTTCTTTTTCTCTTTTAAATCATCTTTATTTCTTGTTTTATTTCCTTCCCGTCCTTATGAAGCTTTACTCTTCTTTTATTCTAGTTTTCTCGTCTCTCTTTTCAAATGATATCTCCACAGCCCTTTCCTCTCCTTTTTCATATACATTACCGAACTTCTCCCTCTATCTCTCTCTTTACATTCTTTCTTTCTCTGATTCTCTTCACTCTTTTACTTCCTTCTCTTCGAAACACACAGATGCATTCTCTCTCTCTCTTTCATTTCATTTCTTTTTCACGTTCTTTATTCCATTCCCCACCTCTTTCTTTCTCTCTAAACATTTCTTTTCTCACTCTCACTTTCTTCGTTTTTACTATTGGTATGTGTTTATTTTCAATTTGTTTTTCTTCCTATTCAACCTTTCATTTCTGGGGAAGAAGCAAGGTGCGGGGGGGGGGATCCGGCCTGTTGTCATGGTGATCGCTTACCCTGGGTTGATGATAGTTGAGAATATAAGTTAAAACTTCAAAACAGCAGACAAAATGATCACATACGCACATATCAAAACATTCAGAAGCTAAATCATACATAAAAGACAGAGAAAAATATATATATATATATATATATATATATATATATATATATATATATATATATATATATATATATATATATATATATATATATATATGTATATATGTATGTACATATATATAGTGCGAAGGATAAATTGTCGTCTACATTACGCAAAAATGAAAATAATTGTGACATGTCATTTTAACGGATACATTTACCAAAATTATACAAAAATATCTTGAAATAATAAAGAGTAAATCTATTAAATAAAATCGTCATTGGCTTCAACCACGGCCTCCAAACGATTTCGGAATCTCCTGCATCTGTTCTGGACGATCACCTTGTTTAAGTTGGTTAATGCTACCATAAACCATGCCTTCAGTCTATCTTTGGTGTTACAAGGAGTTTTGCTGGTCTCTCGCTTAACCGCACCCCACGCATAATAATCAAAGGAGTTGAAGGCTGGGGAGTTAGGTGGTCAGATGTAAGGGGGTGATGTGGTCGCAGAAATTGTCTGATAGCCATGACTGGATTTTCCTGTTTTGTGTGGCTTGGTGTAGAGTCCTGTTGCCAGACATAGGGTCTCCCAGAAGCCAGCCTCTTGACCCAGGGCAAAATTACATCCTCAAGGCAATATATATATATGTAGATATATATATATATTTTAAGACATTTTTATGTTTAACATTCTTTTTATAGATACAAATATTTAAGTAAATGCTCTGTTTTATAATAAACAGTATTAAACATTTACCGGCCCGAATGTCCGAGAAATTTTCACAGAAAATATTCATCCTCCGACAGAATTCGAACCTGTATCCTATACGGAACTGTCATTTAATTTGACGTGCCTTTACCGATTTGGCCACGAAGGAGCGTTCTGTTAGCTAGGTCGAATTTACTGTATTTAAACTTCAATCTTCCCTGAATCTCTCACGTACATTCATATCAAATGTAAACAAATGACGTCACACATTATGAAATGTAAGCAAGGCCGGTGTGTACTACCTCTGAATCCCCCGACCGAGCGGCCAAGCTTAATTGGGGGCCCCGGGCTGTGCTTTCTGACTCACGCTATCTTATCAGTATTTACTTTTTTCTACTTACATTTATATACGTTAAAAATTAATCAAAGCAAAGGGTTAAAATTTTTCGCGGATTTGTGTAGTCATTTTTTTTTGTCCAAATCCATGAACTTGTTTTGCTCATGCTAAATTTAAAACAAAAAGACAAAACTATATATAATTCGCTATTTTTCATCCATAATATTGAATGTCTTAAAATTCTTCAATGTTTTTAATAAGAAATATCTCAAGTTCATATTAAATATTGTCGCAAAACATTGTTGATTTATTTAAGATGGAATGATCTATTATGACATGTCTCTAATTTGTATATGTAAATTTACACGTGTAAATTAGTAATTATAATGTTAAAAAGAAGAAAGAAGGTGTAGATGATTTGTCTGTTTAGTGGCTGAGTTCATTGCACGTTTCATATTAACAAGAGCGATCGTTGTTCGAGCAAGCATAAAAGCTAGTACAGTGTAACCCGGATATAAGAGACCCGGATATAAGAGAAACCCGGATATAAGAGAGATTTTCTCTGGTCCCAAATTAGAGCCTGTGTTAATGTATATAAAATAGACCAAACCCGGATATAAGAGAAACCCGGATATAAGAGACTTAGTCTCCGGTCCCGACAACTCTCTTATATCCGGGTTACACTGTATTTCGATGATTGATCTTCAAGGCCAGCAAACCGTTTTCACTTTGAATGCTGACTCAAAACAGTATTCCTTCTGCGAATTTCTCTCTATTTGGCCGTGTGGCGTAACAAGCTTAGTAATTATAACGAAATACTAAGAGATTGAGGTGTTGATCAAATTTGGAGTGGGAGTCACAAGTAGCTGTTTCGCTGACACTCAACTGCTTACGACTCCTTATCGCTCTCTTTTAATCTTACTGTCCTCTTTTTAGATACTTTAAGCTACCACCTGGACTCTATAAATTCCTTGTGCATTTTATTTGAGAAATCATTGAGAGAGACAAATTCGTTCGGGTTAACTAAACACTACCCAGGTGTGGATAGTCGCAAGCTGAACATATTGTGTACGCCTATACGAATCTGTTCTACACGGCCTCTTTCTTTTTTACCCCTTCTCTCCATCCTCCACCCCACATGCACGAACACACACATACACACACTTTGTCAGAAAGCTAACCTTCCCAAATGATATATATATTCACACACACACACACACACACACACACACACACACACACAACAACAACAACACAACATACATATATATAATTAAAAGAGAAGAGGAAAATTTTTTATGCCAACACGTTTCGTTCCTTGAGGAACTCTATCAAGGCAAGGCTAGAAAATTTATTTCGTAACCTGTATTTATACACAAAAATGACGGGCAAAATAAATAAAAGAAAATAAAATTAAGTTTTCAAAAACTGAATTAGAGAACGCGCTTCTTTCTTTCTTTTTATGTGTCATGTTCTTTTAGGACGTAGGCGATTATGGCTCTCCACCTCCCTCTTTCCCTTGGAGCTTTCAACAAGTTCTTTCTCTCTGCTACATCCCCCAGATCATGTTCTGTCACCCACATGCTTAAGTCCACCAGTTATGTCACGCGTTGCTTTCCCATGTCTCTCTTTCTCTCTATTCGACCCGTGAGTATCAGATTCTCCAGGCCCTCCTTCCTCATTACGTGTCTCAGAAACTTCAGCTGCCTCTTCCTGATGTTAAGTATAAGCTCATCCTCTTTTGCAACCTCTCTAAGATCTCATCGTTGCGTACACGCTCGGTCTATGATATCCATAACATCATTCCGTAGAACCACATCTCTGTCGCCTCGAGTCTCTTCTTCATCTTTGAAGAAATCGTCGAACATTCGCTGCCGTGAAGAAGGACAGATGTTTCTTAATAGTTCAGTATTCTTTTCTTTGTTACCAAAGATATCTTCCTGTCTCGCAGTATTCTGCCCAGCTTTTGGAATGTGTCTTTGGCTATCCCAATACGCCTACGGATCTCAGTGTCACACTTACTGTCCTCTGTCAAGACATTTCCCAGATATTTAAACTTCCGCGTCTGCCTGATTCAGAAAGCATTTCGAACTCATCCTCTTACTGACGACCATGCATTCCGTCTTCTTGTAGTTTATGCTTAGTAACTTCTTCTCACTCTCCGTCGCTACCTTCTGTAGGAGATTTTGTAATATTATTTCCATGTCTCCTATCAGTACTGTGTCATCTGCGTATCTTATGTTGTTAAGACTGTTGTCGCTAATGCTAAATCCCGGTGGGGTTTCCAATTATCTCGGGGTTGTATTGAACAGGTCGGGTGATAAGACGCAAGCTTGCCTTACGCCCCTTCCTATAATTGTATATTCGCTGAACTCGTTCCCTATGTGCATGCATGCTGTTTTCTGCCAGTATAGGTTCTTGATTATTCTGATATCTTTCTTGAATATATCAAGGTTGCTGAGCAGTTCCATCAGATCCTTGTGGCGTACTTTGTCGAAGGCCTTTGCGTAGTCTATGAAACATAGGTACACGTCCTTCTGCATTTGTATTGCTCTTTCTGATAACATTCTGAGCATGAATATCGCGTCCCCTGTTTCAGTGTCTTTAACAAACCTGCACTGTTCTTGTCCACTCTCTGGCCTGATTCTGCTGCGCGATCTGTTCATTAGAATACGGATGATGAGTTTTCTAACGAGGCTCATTAGGTTTATTGTTAGGTGTTCGCGTTCATTTGCGCCTGTTTTCTTAGGCATAGCTACGAAGATATATCTGCTGAGGTCTTCCGGTATATCTCCGTTGTTGTAGATTTCATTTGTTATTTCGGTGATCATGTCTATGCTAACATCATCTAAGGATGTCAGCATTTCCGTTACAATTCCGTCTGGCCCAGCTGCCTTGTTTCTGTTCAATTTGGCCAGTGCGGCTTTTACTTCGGTTTTCAGAATTCCAGGTCCGTCGGTAGTTCTGTGTATTGCTAGTTGTCTCCTTACGTCGTGGAAGAGTTCTCTAATGTACCCGTCCAGCGTTGAAGAATTTTTTTTCCTTCTCTAATATGATCGTTGCATCCTTTATCTCTAGTAAGTAGGGAAGATTATACATTGTTTTATTTTTTTGCTTTGTTTTTTAAATATATATATATTTTTGTTTCGTGTTAGCGTCTTTGGAAAATTTTACTTCTGAATATTTAAAAATCAAATTTTTTTCTAACATGCGACAATACATTTTAAAATCTTAGTTTACATATTCAGAAATTATAGTTAGAGCAAAATTCAATATTTCCGCCATTTTGATTTAACGGAACTGTGAAAAACGTAATTATATTAAATATCGTCAATACATTTACAAAATTCAATATTTCTACCATCTTGTTCATGATGGAAGAGTTAAACTCGTAATTATATTAAATATCGTCAATACATTTGAATTGAATATTTCCGCTGGTGAAACGGTTAAAATTGTTATTATTGCTAGAAAGGTAAAACTTGTTATTGTATTAAATACAATCAATACGTTTGTAAAATTGAACATTTCCACCATTTTGTTTAGACGGAACAGTTAAACTTGTCATTATATTAAACATAGTCAATATATTTGTAAAATTCAATATTCTTTATATAAATATGTATGAAAAAAATATTTATTTTGAATGCTCGTTTTCAACCACTTTTCGCATCAGGTGTTAACTACATCCATTACAATGTGTAACAATCGTCAGCTACAATATGACTGCCGAAGTCCTAAAACGACATGGAATTTCAAAAATATAATGCTGTACACTTACGAATTACTGAAGCTTGATGGGACCGTTACTGCAGAATGATATATTTTATCTTTGAAATTTAAACTGCAATTGAAAAAAGGGGACATTTAGAGGACAAGCAAGCAGTTAAGTCACCCCCCTGTATACGAACGCTCATCCATTCATTTTGCTATGTCGATTAAAACATAATAGAAATTCTTCTTCACACGGCTTATTCATGAAGCTTGGCGCCATTGGATTATCATTTAGCACTAGTACTCTTTATCCAGTCAAAAGTTTAAAATATGTCTATGATGTTCAGAATTTAACTGACAACTTTATCGCTACGAAACTAACGTTGTTTACAGAGGATGAAATAAGTAAACATTGTGAACGTTGACAGAGAGAAATTCCATGAGAACATGATGGCGATTAATAACTCTATGCACTAATAATCATGTGTGTTTGCTTATAATTGTGTTTGTCTTAGTCTGAGCTTATCTTTGTCGCAAGCTTGTTGCATTTTGTGTAAAGTGTGTGTTTCAAAACAATGTAAACTACAAAAAAAAAACATTTTAATCGAGATGAACTGGATAAAAAGTTGAATAATTGCTAAATTTAGCTGCTACAAATTCTAAAAAGTTATGGCGGATTATAAACAAATGCGTACTATACACAAAGGTTTTTGTGCGTACTCTTTTAGTCTATCTTTGAACAGACATTTCCCGATTCTGTGTTCAAAACCACAAGGAGCATGGGATGCATATGCATCCCCGGGTGACCCTCATTACCCGCCCCTTCTTTCAATGGGTCTTTTAGTCCTCACGTACATGAGCGAGCTTGTCTTGGTAACTTTAAATCTCGGAGCAATAAGATGTGTCTAACCCAAAAGAGGAATTCTGTTGTCTTGACTTCTTGGCAGACGTGACATGTCCACTCTGAGCACCACGCATCTACCTTCTTTCCTGGATTGATTGCCCCTTCATTAAAAGTACTGGAGGTAGACGTTTTCTGCGTTTTCGCGTTATCCACCTTATGGTCAGGGATTCGTACCTTCGAGTAACTCCGAAGGAGTCTATCCTATCAGCAGGTGTATAATATCGAGGCTATTTTACTGCCATTTTGTGAATGGTTTGTGGACCATGCAGTAGTTTCCGGCGGGGCCTCTCGGTGTCACGATGAAGGGTACGGCAGTATCCCTGCACGAGTCTCTTTAGGTTATTTATACATGCAACTCCTGTGGGTGTGTCTGTCTCACTTCCTACTAGTCTTCGACCGACCAATATACACACGAAACCAATTAAAATGAAAATGGACAAAACTATCAAACCCAACAAATTAAACCACACGTATACAATTTCCTGCACCAATGTGAGGGTGTAAGGTAGCAGCAAGACGACGTGTATCTGCCTCGATCCTCGTTGCCGTGAATGTCTTGTTTATAGCCCACTCTCGCCTCTCATGTAAGCGGGCGAGTCTACTTCTTGGGGGTGTGACGCTTCCGGTCTTGTAACTGGGCGTCTTTTCGATTCCACCTCTACACGCCCCTCCTTCCGGGGCCACAAGATACTCGCGTTGTGGTCCAATGTTTTGAGGCTCTGGAGTAGTCCGACGTGCCCCCACGTCTGTGGGGATAGGTTCCTGGGTGGTCGCGTTTCTGCTACGACGCACCGGTTGGTCTTCCTCAACCTCCATCATTCCAGGGGATGCTGTGTCATCTACCTCCATCGGTTCTGGTAGAGTGTCGAATGTTTCGGGCTGGTTTTGATCCATATCAGTGGTGGACCATTCTCCCGGTATTTCTGTTGTTGTTGTCTATGGTATCCAACATTCCTGGGGGGCACCTGACTATCTACTACTGGGTTTATTTTTTTCGAGGAATCTGCATTGCGACGGGTTACCTGATTACTCCCATCCATGCGTCATTATACTGCCGGTTACCCAGTGTTTCCACCACCCTTCCTGTCTTTGCCCATCGGCGCGGGTATGGACCAACTTGGTTCTGTATCTGCACCGTTTCCCCATTTTCAGTTCCTGAAGTACTTTTTTAATTGTATTCTCTTTCATTCCTTAAGTGTCTTTTTGCCATCGCTGTTTCCCCTATAATGACTGATTTCTCTCCAGCGTTTGTGGATTCGATATCGGTCCTGGAGCACTGTGGTCCTTTATCACGCGACCGTAGAGCATCATCGCTGGAGACATATGTAGGTCTCGTACCGGGGTGTTGCGATGAGTCACCTAGCTGCCTGGTCATGGCATAGGCGACCGCAACTGTCCGTGCTATCAACAAGTATCCTTTTAGCCGTTTTAACTGCTAGTTCTGCTCTCCCGTTGCTTTGAGGGTATACGTTACTATGGGAGATGGGGTGTAGACTTGTCCGTGGTCTCTAGGCTGACAAGCCTGTTGAACTTTTCTTCCAGTGTCGTAAGTGTCGCAGCCTCAGACAACACCTTGCTTTGATGCTCCAGGTTTGCCAGCCCAGCCACCATTTGTCCTGCTACCATATCGTTGGGTAGCTCTTTCCGACCGCATCCTATCCCGTTCGGACAAGTCACTGAAAAGTCTGACTGATCGAAGTCGTGCCACGAAGTCCGTAATCGATTCCCCTCCTTCTGCCTTAAATCTTGCCGGTACACTTCTTTGTGTAGGCTTCTGACGGCTACGATTTATGTGTCGTAACAGCTCTTCCTCCGTGACGGAGTTTAGTACTTCTGCTCTACCATATCGAACAACAGCCTGTTCACTTCTGGGGCACAGGCCGTTCTCAGCTCGTTTCTTAACGCTGTTGGCTCCGTCAACCCACACATCTCTTTGTATCTATTCCAGGAGTCAATGAATATCGCCCAAATCACTTGAGTCCGGTTCTATATTAGGTCTGTCGGGTCTCCTTGTAAGTGACTTTCTCGGCTGTCCTCCGTCTCTTCGCAGGGCGATGATCTCTTGCTGTAGCTCGATGAGCTGTCGAAGTAATGTCTGCTGTGTTTGTTCGTCCATATTCCAACGTTGTTTGTAAGGTTTCCTATATCGGCGACGCCATGTAAGGTAGCAAGACGACGTGTATCTGCCTCGATACTCGTTGCCGTGAATGTCTTCTTTAAGTAGCCCACAACTTCTATTGTGACGCCAAGACCATTTTCTTGTAACTGGGCGTCTTAGGTTCGATTCCACCTCTACAGAGGGTCTATGTTCCAACTGTCCAGAAGTGGAACACCATCTTCTCCGTCGAACTTGACCTCTTGTTACTTTCTGAAACCGGTATCAACTCCTCAAGCATGCTAGAGGAGATCACAGTCCCGGGTTACCCACCTCTTATAGCAAAACACGACCACTTAAATCGTCATAGCCACGAACACGGGGCCTACATCAATGACGTTTTTCCCTGTGACAGGAACGCAAAAAAATGTGGATCATGATCTCTCGTATATGTGCTTCCGCGTGGCACTTATCTATAGTACCACATCCGTCTCTGCTCCCTATCGACATCAGGACAAAGCGACAGTAATCTTCGATTGAGTATCTAAGAAGATTGATAATATCCTCACTCAATTTCCCTTAGCTAGCTTTCATATCTGCAGTGACAATGTAGTTTGGCCCTCACTGCATTCAGAACTGTCGGCAATCGCTCCAAAAAAAGTTCTAGAAAACGCAAGAGCAGTTCAGACCAAGTTTGAAAAGAAACAAATTCCCGTGAATTCTGGAAGATCACCAACCAAATCAGGAACAGAGGTAAAGCGGCTGTGCCCACAATTATAAATGGCTCCGAGGTAATATCTTCCTTGACAGACAAGACGAACCTATTTACCTCGGTCTTTGCCTCTACCTCAACGTTTGACGACAAGGACCATCCCCTCCCCAACTTCCCACATCTCACTGAGCACAATCTCAGTAATATTACCATTACAGTACGAGAAGTCTTTAGACTTATCAAAGGCCTTAATCCTAAGAAAGACACTGGCCCAGACAAAATTCCAGTGGTTGTCCTTAAGAATACCAACCCAGAATTATTCCTAATCCTAGCGAAGTTATTCAACTTCAAATCCTTCCCAAGCTCGTAGAAGGTGTCAAGTGTATGCCCAGTTTTCCAGAACGCGGGAGACCCAGTACAGATCCATCAGTCTCGTCAGTATCGTCATTAAGCTTTTAGAGGCCATAATCAATAAGAAGGTTGTCTAGCAGCTAGAAAAGAACATCTTCAGCGACGAGCAGTATAGGTTTCGATCGGCCTGATCCACGGCCTACGACTAAATACCATCACAGAATCACTTAGGCTCTTGACGACAAACACACCTCGAGGACCATAACATTAGATATCTCAAAGACCTAGCATAAGGTGTAGCACAAAGTTTTATTATACAATCTTTCCATTTATGGAATCACTGGAAGGGTCTTTTCGATCATAAAATACTTTCTAACCTGAAGGTAGTCATTAATGGCCAGTCCTTCGGAGCTCTCGCGGTCAACCCAAGTGTCCCCCACGGGTGACTCCTTGGAACAACCCATTTTTGATTTATATAAATGATCTGCTTAAAAATATGCCCAGATGATTTATAAACATCTATGCCGATGATACAACTATATACGGACGCACTTCTAAAACTCTTGATGGTGACTGATCTCTCTTCCGATCTTGCACAAACTACCCAATGGGGAAAACTGACTGGTTACATTCAATAGTTCGAAGACCAAGCTAGTTACATCGGGCCTATCGAAACCTATACATCTTTTGACCTCAAACTACCACCAATCAGGATGAACGGAGGCAATCCCGGGGAGAGAATTTCCCAGGTCCGGCACTCAGATTATTTTGAGGACACCGGTCGGAAAAGAAGGTGCTGGGACAAACTAAATCAATCTAGCGTGTCTTACAAGTTTTTTGTAAGCGTGTCTGTAAGGTAAGGGTTGTGATATGTTATTAGGTTGGTGCACAAATAATGTTGGTTTTTGACGTTAAGTTGAACGTCAAAAAACGACATTATTTTTGCACCAACCTAATAAATATCATTTTTCTATTAAGGTCTTTATTTGTATTTTTTGTGAAAAATATTTATGCATGTCATTATAAAAATACGACACTTGACATTCCGAAAACTTCCTAAAGTCCAACCTCTCTTTCGGCATCAAGCACCGACTGTCGCCCAGCCTTGAACTCGCGGATACTGTTGCAAATTGTTGCGTAGGAAGGTTAGGTATCTCTTTTAGCTTCTTGCAACTGATGAACTGATAAATATCCGAAAAACGCTTGCATACAACTCGGAGATGAAGTTGTGCATTTAAAGAAAATATTTCATGACACAATTTCAAACTGTATTGAAATGGATCCCATCGAGAATATTCTGAAGCCAATTGAATTGTTGAACAGAATCAATACGTTAGGCTTGTCGAGAATTTTTCCTAATATTTTTGTTTCTCTTCAAATCTTCTGCGTCATTCCTGCTACAGTTGCGTCTGCAGAGCGTTCTTTTAATCACTTAAAACGAATAAAGAACTATCAACCCACAACAATGCTTCAAGACCGCCTTACCAACTTGGCAACCCTTTTGCAATCTAGTGTGATTTGTGCCGGCTTTCCTCCATCTCGCCGCCACTGAACGGAGGTACTCCTGGTGAAGCACTGAGCATTGAAAGTGTTGAAACTTGACTAATGCATGGAATAATAATGCAACACAAAATGTACTTAGAACAAAATGTATTGAAACAAGAAAGTGTATACAATATTTACATATAGTCTTTTGTATATTCCGTTCCTGGAGAATGTGTTGACTGAGTCACAGTCGGGCAGAGTCTCGGGTTGAATCTCTTGATTCCTTCCTCTCTTTCCGGTACCAACCATATTTATATGGTCGGTACTCCACTATGCAAATCAGGTGGATCCTACCACAACAGAAAGACAGTTTGGCCTGAAACTCACACCCGACCCCAAGTGGAACACGTACATACGATCTATTGCTAAAGATTCTGGTAAAATGGTTGGCCTCCTATACCGCTCTAGTAAGTACCTGACTCCTCCTGCTAACTGTACAAGAACCAGATCAGGCCAGAAATGGAGTACCGTTGTCATATTTGGGCGTGAGCTGCCCAGACCTAACACTCCGGACTTGGTAAAATTTAAAAGCGTCTCCGAGTTCTTGTGGGTGACAAATTATTCTCCACCCTCCAACCTCTCTCCCACAGACGTGGTGTGGCAAGCATTTCTCTGCTCTTTCGTTACTTCCACGGAAAGTGCTCAAACGAACGACATTCCCCGATCCCACCAAGCCAAACCTTCATGGCAAAAATGCGTCACACCACTAACATAATAGCAAATCACCCACATTGCGTCCGTATTTTGTTAGTGAGATGTAAGTTCCACTCGAACAGCTTCTTCCCGTTAACAACTGCCCTATGAAACCGACTCCCAACAGGATATTTCCCGATCACGACAATCTTATCTGTTCAAGGCGAGGGTTAACCGCTATCTTCCACTCCTATACACATGAATGAACTTCTAACGTAAACCTCTACTTTGAGTGGCCCCCGGGCCTTGTAAAGAGTGAACCTTACTGTAAAAAAGAAGTCAGAGAAATCTTTTTCATTAGAAAATGGGGAAACATCTAAGTGGTTAAATGTGCTAAGCTTATAAGGTCATTTCACAAGAGGCTTGTCGCAGTAATTGTCGCAAAAGATGGGGTCTAGAATGTATTGACTTTCAAAATGGGGGAATATTTATAGACGTTGAAATTTTGTTTTTTGTATTATTTCTAGTTTTTATTTTTATTTTTATTTTTTTTTTTTTTTGCAATAAAAAATATTTTTTTCATTTTCAAAGTGAAAGTCATGGCGCGTAAATCAAATGATATTCCCATTTTAGTCTCAGGTTGTAAGACAACAAAATAGGGAAACTGTCAATGAATGGGAACACTTGCGTAAACTACTGTCAAGAATAAAATGATAATAAAACATATCAACTTGAAAATGTAAATGAATATGTTTATAAAGAAAACATATGAGCGTTATAGAAAGAAAGAAAGAAAGAAAGAAAGAAAGAAAGAAAATATGCTTAATCACATGGGGATAGATAGATAGATAGATAGATAGATAGATAGATAGATAGATAGATGCAATTAAGAAAGAAA
>CAHIKZ030000247.1:660000-775000 GCA_903632075.3 Acanthosepion pharaonis | reverse complement strand
CAGAAAACTTGTTTGGATGAAAACTTGCCGCCTAAATATACCGTATTTATATTACGCAAACCTGCAGCGAACAAGGATACAAAAACGTAAAAAAATCAACCTTCTCGAAAGAGAAATCGCAGTAACCAACAATAAGATCCGGTTTCTTTATGCTGTTTGAAACTTCCACCTCTCTCACGACAGAATCTTGCCTACTACACGGGCAGCACATGGTTCTTGATAATGATCGCTGAAAAATCCTGACGAGTGCAACGAACATTTAGTATAAAGTTTGTCTTTGAAACTCCGAAGTTGAGGTGCTGAATATAAATTTTATTTGTATTATATATATATATATATATATATATATATATATATATATATATATATATATAAATATATATATATAAGAAAACAGACCACTTTAAGGTTCCATTATAATAATTTATTTCACCAGAGCCCTTTTAAAGGACTCCGGATCATCAGATAGCACTTCCAAAAATGAAACGAAAAATGAAAATTGATGGGTAGTGTAAGTTTTTGCAATTTGACAGAGGGTGTAATAAGGGTAGTTAGAGAGACGTAGTAGAGTTTAGGGAGGGTTTAATTTAATATCTCTCTCAATCATACTAACTATTGGGGGAGGAGGAGTGACCAGATTTTGACCTATTTAAACGGTTAGCTTAACGGAAGTGATATATTGAAATGGGAGGGGAAAAGATAAAGGAAAAAGAAAAAAGAAAGAAGAGGGAGAGGGAAGTAATGAGAAAGAGGCTGTATATATATATATATATATATATATATATATATATATATATATATATATATTAGGAAATGGATTAAATCCGACAGATTTTTTAATTTATTTGTTTAAAAGTTATTTTTAAATGGATACTCACATTTGAGTAGTTGCACTGTTTTTATTTATTTATTATTTATTATTATTTATTATGTTTATTTATTTACATTTATCGTATATGTATATGCGTCCTCCGATAGGATTCGAACCTGCCTACCGCAGGTCAACTCAGCTATGTAGGACCTCCTTATCAAATCACGTTCGAATCCTGCTGGAGGACGCATATTTTCCTCACAAGATTTCTCGAATATTCAGGCCGGTAGATAATATACTGTTTAATAAATACATGAAAACACAATATAAAAATAATAGTTTTAAGATATGTTAATTTATGGATAAATGTACTCAATATCAGAGATAGAGCGTATGTAGATCTAAAAATATAAAAACTGACACTGACATCAACACCGAACGTCGATAGTCTGTTTCATGCTTGAACACAATTATCAGGCCATGTGTTTTTGGTTAGACTATTTATATATACGAGCAAGCGGTCTATTTTATTATATTAGGGGTTGTCGGGTAGACGGTAACTGTTGTGTTTCATATCATTCTAGACGCTATTGTATGTGGTGTTCGAGACACGAGAAACAGTAACACTGAGTAAAATTGTCAGTTTAGGGTTAAATGTAGATCAAATATGGATCGGAATACGACAGAAGGATAAGATAAAAAAAATAAAGTGTATATAGTTTTTCGATTATGCTTTGTTTATAGATGTGTGTGATGAATGTCTAGATAATTGGAAAAGTATCTGGTATTTCATTACCTCGAATTGCCTAAAAAAGGAAAAGGAGATGAAATTTTCGTTGATGCACGTTTTGATGACCTGACAGTGTGAACTGCTTGTCCGATAGTGCTAAAGGCACATATTTGTATGCCTAGAGGAGAAAAGCGGGGTCGATTCTCACTGATTTAGCATGGATAAATTAATGATAATATAATTGTTATAATTATTTTATTATAATTATTTTTTGACACTATAATTATTTTTTATGGACACGACAAAGGTGATTATAGCTATTTTCTCCTCCTTACAACTTTTGGATTTATTGTTTATATAGTCTTACGGTGGAAAAATAAAAGCTTGTTTATAATAGTTTTGATACACATTACGTTTTATTCTGTATTCTGTAATTATATTTCAAGAAAAGCAGTTATTACTTGTTAACAGAAAATAAATGTAGATCGAGACTCAGGAAGTATTTAACATTTTTTCAACAAGTTACGAACCAATCAGGAAAAAGATTATTGGAGCTTGAAGCGAGACGAAAGAACTTTGTAATCAATCCGACCATCTTGAAAGGTGAAATATTAGTAAGTCCTCAATTCCCCCAGAAAAGATTTCATGGACTGTTTCAACAAAAGAATCAAGGGAAGCGAGCGATACGACAGTTACGCTTGATTAAGGTCAGATTTAGATAAAATAGTGCTGAACTTTGACATTTGCTTGAGTCTCGTCCGGTAAAGGAAATCTTTTTTTACTTTATTTTGTGGGGCGGGTGGTAGCTGAGAGTTTATTGTGAATGCAATGAGAAATGTTATTTTTATTCTTTATTTTTATTTTTTTTATTTATTTATTTATTTATTTTTTGGAATGGTTTCAAACTAAATACAGTGCGACAATCGTCTGTCTACCTGTTTGAATAGAACCCCTAAACTGGGATATTGGTTCAGATATAGCAGGATCATCGCCGTCTCAGGGACGGTATCAGATTTGATTGGGGGGTGGCTTTGGGGTCATTTATAAAATATCAATGATTATTTTCATCTCAAAATTAAAATCGCAAGTGATAACGATATCCCTCTTGATGGTGATTTTCTAAGCGTTGCTCGGATGTGGGACAAGGCCGAAAGTATAAGCTCTCCAGTTCCCCTTGATGCCATTCGAATCAAACAAGGTGTTCGGAATTTTTTTTAACGTGTAGAGCAAAGTTTTATTTACAAAAACGAAAAATAAGAAACAAGTATATGGCCATGGTAAGGAAACATTTAGAATACACTGAGCGAGCAGTCGGTACTGCTTTCGGTTGAAATTTATAAAATCTTCCTCTTAAAACAATTTAAAAAATAGGTCTCTCAAGTGCAGTAGCTGTTATTGCTCTTTTCAATATTGATATTAGCCGTTTCCCTACATGGAAAAATTTGGCATTCATTGACCGAGCAGCCGGCACTGCATTTGGTTGAAATTTATAAAATCTTTCTTAAAACAATTAAAAAAAAAAAAGTTTCTCAATTCCAGTAGATGTTATCGCTGTTTTTCCAGTATTGATATTAGCCGTTTCCCTATAAGGAAACATTTGTCATTCATTGACCGAGCAACCGGTACTGTTTTCGGTTGACATTTATAGAATCTTTCTCTTAAAACAATTAAAAGAAGTAGGTTTCTCAAGTCCAGTGTCTGTTATCGCTCTTTCCAGTATTGATATTAGCCGTTTCCCTATAAGGAAATATTTGGCATTCATTGACGGAGCAGCTAGTATTGCTTTCTTTTGAAATTTATAAGATCACTTTTTCAGTAACAAAGGTTTTTCAAGTTTAGTAGCTGTTATCGCTCTTTCCAGTATTGATGGGGGTTTCCTTCCTAATCTTTTGTTTGAAGTAGTGTGGAATGTCAACATCTTGACTATGTCATTATTTTCTCTTCTCGTTACATGTGTTTTCCTTTTTAGTCATTACCGCTGTTGGTAGTCCTCAAGTGATGTGGTTTCTGTTAGTTGCTACAGTTCTTAATATTCAAAGGATGATGATTTTTGTCAAGACTCTCACGGCTTCATTCGTTCAAAGCCTTTTTAACTATTGACCTTAGAAAGTAATATATATCAGACTAATAGTGTGCAATCGAATGACAAAGCGAAAAAGATCGTGTGGTTTTCGTGTTATCTCTGGCTTCGATTCTTCCACATCATAGACTACATCAACGACGGACATTTTTATTTTTATTTTTATTTATTTTTATTTTTTTAAGGATTACGCCCCGAGCAAGGCGTGAAGCCACTAGGATGCAGGGGGTTGCAGAAGATTTGGAGCAAGAGCAGATAGGAGAAATAGAAGAAAGGATGAGGAGAAGGATAGTGGATAGATCAAGGTAACTGGAGATGTCGATTGACATTACATTTGAATAGTTGGAGATTATAGCTCTCAGGGAAACAGTAATTGGGAAGAGTGTTCCACAGGCGAGAGGTGCGAGGTATGAAGCTATTGGAATAGAAGAGACGGCTACATTTAAAAGTTTCTACAGTGTAAGGGTGGGAGCCAGCCTCGTAGGGCGCTTGAATTCATGGAGTCTGGGAACCAGTGACAGCAGCTCATCGGAGCAATTACCATGAAAGTATTTGTAGAAAAGACAGAGAGAGGCGACGGCGCGTCTGTGAGAGAGTGACTGTAGACGAGACGCCAGATCAGGGCCAATTATATTACATATCCGCCTCTGGATCTTGTCAAGAACTCCGAGGTAAACAGAAGGTTCCCCAGACCATATATGGCAGCAATACTCCATGAAAGGGCGAATGGTTGATTTGTATATTTGAAGTATCGATTCCGGGGAGAAAAAATTCCTGGCGCGGCACAGAGAGCCAATTTCTATTTTTTTTTTTTTTTATATCGCTTTATTTTATGACGCACATCGTAGCATCGTTTCTAGGAGAAAGCGAAAAGGCGATGGCGGGACTAATGTCAATCGGTTGACCAAAATCTTATTACCACCTGCTGGTTTGCCTTTATAAGGAATTTGGGTGAGACATATTGACTCTTCTAATTCTTGCAACCATTTGAGTGTTTTCGTGCCTTTTTTGGCCTTTTACAGCCTGTCCCTAAAGTCTGGACACAGGAAATCTCATCAACTATATATTTTTTTTTACTTCCACAGAGTAAGCATGGTTTTATCGAAAGAAGAAAGAACTTCTTTTTCTGGGGTATGCTAAAGGAGAAGGTGTACTCATTGAAAATCACAGATGCAACACCCTTGACTGAACGCATAAAGAATGAATGTGCTAACATTGGCGGCAATGTATAGATATTATATCGATTAGACGTGAATCTTGCAAAGCACATAAACTTTGCATCACAAAGGATAAAAATCATAATCAAGGTGTTATTTGTTAATATTCCAATTCAGTAAAATGTTAAAAATTTAAATTCTTGGAAATATGCATTTTTACCTGTGTCCACACTTTAAGGACACCCTGTATAAAAATTAAACAAAGACAATGAATCATTTTTTAGAATTCCACACCTCCAGAGGTCTGACCAGCAGATTGTCATTCTGGTCAGACTACGCATTCTATAACATTCTTAAATAACGGGTTTTGTTTCTAGAAAGAACCTTTTCAAACTAATAATGATTTTATCAATGGAATCAATCTTGTATATACAGGGTGTCCATAAAGATTTTTTACAACTTAAAAAATATATGACAAAGGCAGATTGTCATTCTGGTCAGACTACGCATTCTATAACATTCCTAAATAACGGGTTTCGTTCCTAGAAAGAAACTTTTCAAACTAATAATGATTTTATCAATGGAATCAATCTTGTATATACAGGGTGTCCATAAAGTTTTTTACAACTTAAAAAATATATGACTAAGGCAATTGATGAGATATCTTAATCGGATTTGTTCTATATACTGAGTAGTTATCAAAGTTTTAATCACATTGCGTTTGTGCATTTCAGTTATCCTGTTGATGAAACGGGTACTGTTAAATGAACCCCTAGAAAATGGCCACTCCTCAAGAAAAAGGCACAATGTGTGTCATGGTTTATTGAAACAAAATCGGATACGCTGGCTGAATGAAACCACAAAACTAAGTATGGAAGTGATCCACCGTCACGTCCGTTAATTCGTGCAAGGCACAAGAAATTTATGGAGACAGGAACAGTGTTGAATAAAGAGAGGAGTTTAACGACCAAGAACATCTGAGGAAAACATCGATCGTGTAAATCGAGAACCGGCTTGATGCGCTTCGTGCAACTAATGGCGCCCATATAGAGGTTTATTAAATTAGTTAAAAAACTTCAATATCTACTCCTCATTTTGTAACAATTTCCACATATTTGTCTGTTCATTTGCCTTTGTAATATATTTTTAAATTGTAAAGAAACTTTATGGACACCTGTATATCTACGAGGGTTGCCTGGAAAGGCTGACCAAATTATAAATGTAAGTGGACACACCAGTTGATAAAATAAAAGACATGAAAAGAAATTATGTACACTATTTACATTGTTCGGACTATCGTCCTCATCTTTGATGCCATATTTATCACAACGTTTCGGCCGTTGTACGCCTCGGCCTTCTTCAGGTGATTGGAATGTCGAATTGAACCTTTTATTTAGATAACTGACATCCATTGGACATGGCATATGGAACTAGACCAGTCTACCTCAGCAAGCGAAATAAAGGGTTCAATTCGACATTCCAACCACCTGAAGAATGCCGGAGCGTACAAAGGCCGAAACATTGTGACAAATATGGCAGCAAAGATAAAGATGATAGTATGCAAGTGGGAATTTAATGTGTGCCACAATTCAACAGCGGATCGGCTGGTTGTTGTATTCTGGTAAATTTATCTTTTAGTCTACCAAATGGTGTATCAACTTATATTTGTAATTTGGTCAGCCTATGAACTTTCTAGCTGATCAACCATTGATGAGGCTATGTTAAAGCGATGTGCTCCGTGAAACTAATGACGTCTATATAGAGGTGTATTAAATTAGTTACAAAAAACTTATCTACTCCACATTTTGTAACAGCGTCCACATATTTGTTCATTTGCTTTTGCAATATTTTTTTTAATTTTAAAGATACCTTATGGACACATCTATAAAGAGGAGAAATCCGACAAACGCCATTTTTATGTCGAAAACATTAGATATACGGTCACAAAGTTTGAAATTTAATATGCTTGATATCCGGTCTATTTAGATATATAACTTACCTGTTTTCCTTCAGATTTCTTAAATACACTGTGAGATATTTAAAAAAAAGAACGATAACAAATAAAAACAGAAGTAATAGAAAGCTGAATGAAATCGGTTAAGTTATACATCAAGAAATACCGGATGTCAAAACTTTAAATTTAACCCTTAAGCGTCGGGAAAAGGTTGTACGAACGTGTGCGCCAATTGGATGGAAAAGGAGAAAATTCATTTTGTTTAAAGAGTAGTTTTTCTGCTTATTTTCGTTTTTTTTTTAATTATTTTTTTCATTATTTTATCCCAAACTAGGCGGAAATGCCACTATTACGCAGGGCCTTACAGAGAGTGAAGGCGAGAAAAAAGACTGGGTATATTGAGGAAAGGATAAAAGATGGACGTGATTCAAGAAGATAAAAGATGGCGACTGATTTTGCATTTAAATTTTTGGAGGTTGTAGTTATCAGGGAAGCAAGTAAACGGAAGGGATTTCCACAGGCGGGAAGTGCGAGAAAAGAAACTCCTGGAGTAGAAGTGGCGGTTACGTTTAATTATTTCAACAGTAAAAGAGTAAGACTGTGATCCTAATTTAGTCCACTTAAAAATCATATAAAATCATATTTTAACCATTTTAGATCACAAAAATAAAATGAAAAGGGGATTAAATCAAATATTAGGTTCTTAATTTTAATATTTCTACCGTACGATTCACCTTGAATAATTTTATGTGCAAATGGAGTTGTGCATTTTTGCAAACATAGATTCATCTTGGGCTCGTTCTTTCAGCTTTATTTGCAGGCTACTCCTGCTATCTGTAACCCTCTACCTCAAGTGGCTCTTGGGCCTTGTACACGGTGAACATCACTGTAAAAATACTCCAAGAAATAACCTCATGAATCCTAGAGTTGACATTTAAACATTTAGAAAAATCATGGATGACTGATGTCCGTCCTTTTGAAAAGATTTAAAGTATGAATTGATGATATCCACTGAGAAAAAAATGAAGTGATGATGTCATGTGCCTCTTTAGTCAGTCAATGCTCTGCACCACTTCCTGTCTCTTGCTGTTCAAAATTATTTTTGACCCGTTCAGTCAGTCAGTCAAGTGCCGTATGTGATGTACGCTTGGGTGATTATGTCTCTTTCACGTCATAACTGATTAGGCAGAAGATATTTCCGCAGTAGGATGCCGTTTCTTTCAGCAGTAGACTGACAGGGCTATAAGGCGCAGTCTCTACTGCTATTCAACTAGCTGAGCGGGAGAGAAGAGATGGGTTCATGCCTTTCCCAAGGTTATTTGCGCATAAGTGAATATAACGAACCTGACTGGAATTCGAACTCGGCTTTCTGATTTCTTTTTCTGAGCTATTATCCATTAGACCACACCGCCCCAAAACTTAAATAGTCTCGTCAGATCAAGACTTTCATATGGCTGGTGCCGAATTCGTTCTGTAAAAAATTTAAGCTGTCAGCTGTATACAACTGCTTTCTCATATCAATGGCTAAAATGGATTTGAGTGAATGAATCCTGTAGGTATTAGTGAGGATCATACTTCTTCGAAGCATGTGAACTGGTGCTACAGAATCAAAATATATTATTTTTTAAAGGGTAGTTTTTATATTTATTTTGGCTTTTATATAAAAAAAAATCTATAAAAATATTTTAACGATTTTTAAATTCGAAAAATAAATAAAAAATGGTAAATAAATAATGACAGTTTCCGAAATTAAATATTTTTAAGTTTGCTAATCCTTGAAGCATTTCATACACAATGGAGTTGTGCAGGCTTTGCACCAAATTGTCATCATTTCTCACGTTTTTTTCTTTTTGAGAAGTATACATACAAACATAAAAATACGCCTGGCTTTTTATTCTAGGTTTGTTTGAAGGCAAATACTCGAGGAAATAACGTAATCTGAGAATCTTCGTAAATAGTAATCTTATAAATACGAGAGTTACCACTTATTCATTTAGACGAATCATTCCCCCCGGAACCGAACTCGAATCATGTATGAAAGAAAAATGCCTGTATTATTGGAAAAAGTTTAGGTAACCAATTGATGATATCTGCCGATCTCCAATAAAATGTCAATTGATAATGGCCGCCGTTTAACAGTTAAAGCTGAGCGTTTTTAACATTTTTTTATGTAAAATCGTAACCGGCGTTTGTTATATTTATCCTGTCCGTATATAAGACTGACTCTGTCCATAAAATCATTATTTATCTGAAGATGTTCATTCTAGGGACGAAACCCATTACTTAGGAGTGTTTTTCCCCATTTTGTCGTTAAGTTAACGGGAAAAAAACAATAAGAGAAATTTCGAATTTAGACGACGACCAACTTTAAAAAAAAAACCCTAAAAAACATGACTTTTAAGTTTGCTATTTTATCTGTACATCCTTCAGCTTGAAGAATTCTGTCAGAAAACTGAAGTAAACCAGTAAACATTTCTTCAGATATTAGTCAAGTACAAGTCCTGGTTCTTTCTTTCTAACTTCACCCCCGTCGTGACTGCATATATAATCCTATGTAGGCATTGGCACAACGGACTAAAAATATTAGTTGCCAGGAGACAAAGGAGGCTCATCCTCAACTACAATGCTATCATTTAATTTTCATAAAGATTAAAATAAAACTCTTCAAAAATACATATGGGAAAAAAAGGATATAATTAAAGTTCTTGTTGAAAAAAATATACAGGTTGCGATGGATAAATTGTCGTCTAAATGCCGCAAAAATGAAATTAACACTCACATTTCAATTTAACAGATATATTTACCAAAATTACCTAAAAATATCTTGAAATACTGAAGAGTAAATTTATTCAATAAAATCACCATTGGTTTCAACCACGGACCCCAAACGTCTTCAGAATCGCATACATCTCTTCTGGACGGTCTCCTTGTCTCATTTTACGAATGCTGCCATAATTATTGACTTCAGTTCATCTTTGGGGCTATAAGGAGTTTTATTTCTCACTCGCTTAACTGCGTCCCACACATAATAATCAAAAGGTTGCAGTCTGGGGAGTTAGGTGGCCAGATGTAAGGAGTGATTTGGTCGCAGAAATTGTCTGACAGCCATGACTGTGCTACTCCTGATTGTGTGGCATGGTGCAGAGTCCTGTTGCCAGACATAGGATCTTCCAGCAGCTACCCTCTTCAACGCACTTGATGTAGGCCACCGTGTTAAGTCTCTGATTGACACCCAAACACTCGTATATTCGTATTGGCGCTTCCGGCGCGAATGCCAAGTAGTATAGTATACCGTTTGCAAATTTCTGGTGGATTGAATTGCGTCATTGTACTCTTTTTTTTTTCACAGAGGCTGCGCAACTGACCCTACTATACTGTGAAGTCGACAAAAGCAAAAACAAACAACGCGCATGCGTGAAAATAATAAAAATTAAAAATTCCACAACTTACCCATCGCACCCTGTACAAGATGGGCCAAAATTAAGTATACTCTTTAATTTTTTTTACATTTTATTACATTTAGATTTATTTATAACACTTACATTTATTTAACACTCGAAACGCTCTACTCCAGCTTTGCAACATTCTTCGAACCTCTTCAGAATACTGTGGCACACAGTACGACACAAATTCCGATCCGTATCAATGTCAATAAATGCTTCCAAGATGAACTCTTTTTTTTTTCGTCTAGTGTGTGTGGATTTTCCCATTAACCTTATTCTTAACGACGCCCAATGAAGTTCATTGGTGTTAAGTCAGGTAAACGTGGTGGCCATTCAATGCTGCCACGTCGTCCGATCCAAGTTGTCCCCCACTGCCAAAGCATAATGAGGAGGTTCCCCATCTTGTAGAAAAAACAGTTTGGCGAAGTTAGCTCTACTTCTGAATTGTATCACTATGAAGTAAAAAATAAAAAAAAAGTCACGTCAGTATATAAATAATGAGACAACTGCATACCTACTTTTCGCCTACACTGTATATTTCCCAGTAATTCCAAATGTACATGTACAATACATATTACTGACAGTAGATACCAAATGTAAATACAGAATATTATAATTGAGGGTTTTATTTATTTTTAATTTTAAGTAATTCATATCGGTAAGAAAGTGAGTGGTGTCGAGATGTCTGGTCAGGATTTTGCAAAAAGCTTACGGCCATACCAAAATAATAAATAAATATTAATTGGTTTCCCTAGAAAATAAAAATGGGCGAAATACACTCGGACTGAGATTAGGACTTCATCCAGTGAAAATGCCGGATCTCTTTACTGTAAACAAGGGAAAGGACTTTTATCACCATATGAACATTTGGATATGATGCCTGATGTATCCTTATAACATGGCTGTCATGATGTGCATATTGTGCTTTAAATATTTGTACCCCAGCGTCAGTTTGTTGGCATGATGCGCTATCAGTCAATAATAATAATAATAAAGATAATAAACAGGAGTGAAAACTCTATAATAATGAAACAATACTCTGGGATTTTGAGAGTCAAAAGGATCATCGAATCAAGACCAGGTCGCCCAATTAAGGCCAGAAGACCAGATCTCCAATTCATGGTCAGGAGACCAGATTTCCCAATTAAGATCAGAAGACAATCCATGCCAGAAGGCTAAATCACCCAATCCATGCCAAAAGACCAGATCCCTCAGACAAGACCAGAAGACCAGATCTTCCAATCAAGGCCAGAAGACCGAATCACCTACTCCACCCAAAAAGAACAGATCTCCCCATCCAGACCAGAAGACCAAATCTCCCAATTCAATCCAGAAAACCAGATCTACCAATCAAGTCCAGAAGACCAGATATCCCAATCAAGACTAGAAGACCAGATCTACCAATCAAAGCCAGAAAACAGGATCAACTAAACAAAGCCAGAAAACTAGGCCTCCTAATCCAGATCATAAGATCAGATCACCCGATCCAGGCTAGAAAACCAGGTCACCCAATCCAGGCCAGAAAATTGTGTCTCTCAATTCAGGTCATACATTCCCGGATAGAAAATCAGATATCCCAATCAAGGCTAGAAACCAGGTCACCCAATCCAAGTCAGAAAGACCAGATCACCCAATTCAGGCTAGAAGACTTGATATGTTAATCGTAAACCAAAAGAAAACATAATAGTGGATTTCGTTCTCCCAGCAAATCACGGAATAAATCGGAAAGAATGTGAAAATGTTGATAAATATCTCTAGCCTCCCAGGGAGCGGTCATGCCAATTGCTATTGTAGCACTAGGAACTATCCCAAAGAGCCCAGGAAAAAAGAATAGTCAGTATCATCCTAATGACACCTTTAATGCAGGCAACTACAATACTAAGGAGAGTGCTGGAGAATTGAAGAGACTTGCTGTCTCTTAATCTCTAGCAATAACAACTACACATGTGGTATGAACAGACAGATACATGAATAATAATAATAATAATAATAATAATAATAATAATAATAATGTTCGTAGTATACGCATATATTTCACATCAGAATGTTTCGTCAGTGATGTCTCTCCTGAGGTCATAAAAAATTTCGAGCCCCGATGGTCCCAGACGAGAGCAATCATTTCTTGACCCTGCGTTCTGTCATAGCTTCTGCGTGATAGCAAGAATTGTAACAATATTCGTGCCGGTGGAAATGAGATCATTTTATTCAATCATATGTAGAAATTCTGACCAATTGGGATTTGTTTAATTTCGACTATTTATATAATAATAATAATAATAATAATAATAATAATAATAATAATAATAATCTGTGAGGTATACAAAATTTTAGTAGGGATTGAAAAACGGACATTTTAAAAGTATATATAAATATATACACATAAATATATATATAAAATAAAAGGAGAGGGGGACAAGGATAAACAGAAGTATTATTTTTGTTTTCTCATCGAGTGGCTCTGAAGAGCGAGAAAAGATAAACGGTTAGACCTTTTTTATATTTTTCAGTCAAACACTTTTTGTTCTTCCGTTATCCCTGCTCTTCCTCTCTCTGTTATATATATATATATATATATCTCAATAAATCCACATTACAACCAAAAACGTTTGCGGCACCCCTCTTCTTTTTTTAATATACATACTTTTCTCTCGTTGGAACCACTACAACATATTTCTTTTATATATATATATATATATATATATATATATATATATATATATATATATGTGTGTGTGTGTGTGTGTGTGTGTGTGTGTGTGTGTTTGTGTGTGTGTGTATTTATATATACTTTTAAAATGTCCGTTTTTAATACAACCAACGAAAATAATAATAATTAACCCAGAAAGAATACAAGAATAAGGATGATTGAGTGGGAAAGGGGATCGATTGGGAACTGTGCAAGCGATTGAATTTTAACTATACAATACAAAGATAAATGCAGGGACCAGAATCTGTCTAAGAAAATGAAAATCATAATCACCAACAGGTCGTCTAACACAGACCAGAAGACTGGATCTAGCAGACGTAAGCAAGAATAAAATAACATCCCCGCAAGTCACAAATCTGAAGAGTAAACTTGAAGGAAAGTGAAATTGGAGATAACTATCTTGATCTTACCAGGGACCTAACGCAATTGAAGTCACCGAATGCAACGGTCATACTAGTTGTTATTGGAGCACTAGGAGATACCTCAAAGACCCTAGGAAAAGAGTTGGAGGAATTATTAATTAGAAGATGAATCGAGACTCCAAATGACGGTATTACGAAAAGAAACCAAAATAGTAAGAAGAGTGCCGATGCATTCAAGTGCTTTGCTGTCACTTAATCTCCAGTATAAATCACAAATTGCTACTGGTGTGGACCATCAGTAATTGAACAAGAAATCAACGAGGAATCAAAAAAAGAAGAAAAAAAAAGTTTTAAAATTGATGAAAATAACAACTTCCCAACAGAACATGGCTTAATGCGTGCATCAAAATATGTTTCGTTTAATGTTTAGTTAACTTAACCCAGACTGTTTAAATAAAGTGTGTCACCCGTTCGTCTTCCTAATCTTAACGTTGTGTCCTTTGTAAAGTGTTGAAAAATCTACCGATTTGCGTCAGTGCAACTTAAACGTCTAATATCCACTGTTGATAACGCCCGATTTTTGCACAAACATACTCAAGAGAATGGCGGAAAAAAATGACTATACTAGCGTCTTTAACCCTGTGGAGAAGAAATTTAACCACAGGTTAGGAGATCTGAGTTACTATGACAACAGAAAATCGACTGTTTATTAAATATAATCACCCGTATGTTTGTTGTTGTAGTTCGTTACTGCTTTGATTTCTTCTTTATGTGTCTACATATAGCATTAATTATTAATGATTGAGACAGAGAAAATAATGATATTTAAAGGTGAATAGGACCAGAAAGAAACGTTTCGATTAAAATAAAAAAGAAATCTTACCATTAAAATAAAATAGCAACGTTACCATTAAAATAAAGAAAGTTTGCCATTAAAATAAAAAAGCAACGTTACCATTAAAATAAAAAAGAAACCATAACAGCAGAATAAGGAAGAACGTTAAACCAGTACACATTTCTTCAGATCTTAGTCAAGTACAAGTCCTGCTTCTTTCATTCTAACTCCACCCCGTTTTTAAAATACAAAAGAAACCTTAACATTAAAATAAAAAAACAACGTTACCATAAAAATAAAGAAGGCTTACCATTAAAATAAAAAGACACCTTACCATTAAAATAAAAAGAAACATTACCATTAAAATAAAAAAGAAACGTTACCATTAAAATAAAAAAAAAAGAAACGTTACCATTAAAATAAAAAAATCTTACCATTAAAATAAAAAATCTTACCATTAAAATAAAAAGAAACTTCACCATTAAGATAAAAAAGAAACATTACCAGTAAAATCGAGAAAAAACCTTACCATTAAAATAAAAAAAAGAACCCCAACCATTAAAAATAAAGAAGTGACATTATCGTGAAGATAACCAACACAAAACTGAATAAGATCTACAGTCGACGTACTGGGGTTGTTAATGTAATAACTGATTGATATATTCTGTGCATTCGGACTACAAAATCAACTTGTTGGGCACCGTCTGGCGACTTTAGCCGAGGCACGCACATTGCAGCTCTGGCGGCTGAAGAAGACGTGCTAATCCAACAACATTTCTATATGAAATAACATGCATATTATATCAATTCATAACAAGGATTTTTGTTATTTTAACTTTTATTATTTTTTCACGTAACTACCAAGGCATTTATTTCTGATATCTTCGAATTACCCGTATTGAGTAATCCGAAGATGTTCTACAAAACTGCACAGCATTTCTGACGCTTTAGATTAATAGGACTGGTCTATGGCTACTTATAAATCTTCTCTCCTCATCGATATGAAATTATTTCATGGCACGCACACACAAACATACACACACAGACACACATACATACATACATACATATTATATTAGTAAAAAACGCTTACATTTAAATTTTCAAAACTTCAACCTTTGCGTTGTGACTGCACACTCCACGAGTTGGATCTGTTATCAATAACACACTTCAAAAAATATATATTTCGATTTGCATTATATTTTTTCATCTCGAATGCTACCCGAATTTTGCCAAAAAAGAAAATTGTTTCCATGACTGATGATGACCGGAGAACCTGTCAAAAGTACTTACATATTTAAGGAAGACATAATACATTTTATATTTTTAAAAAACAAGGACCATAACATTCATTTTTAAATTTAGTTAGCGAAGTGAATTCGCCATTTTATCTCATTAACTTTACTAATTTATTTTGTATGAATGATTCATCGTAATATAAATTAAACTACACCACATATTTGATATGATGACTTGTAGCTTCGTGCTAGCACAGCTATCGACGCCCCACAAGAGTTCCATCTACCCAGTTTCACTCACAAGGCTTGGGTTAACCCATGGTATGTTTTTCAGGCATTTTCCAAAGGTGAAATCTCCTTCCAAATCGACCATGGTGAGATTCGAACACACACACACATATGTATATATATATATATATATATATATATATATATATATATATATATATATATATATATATATATATAAGCGTCTGGAATGAGACACGGAATGAAAGACAAACATACTGCGGTCTGATACTGATTTATCAATGTGATATCGTTCCATGGAACTTTACACCTCGCCCAATTTTGCACACATTCCAAGGATTAAAGAACTAGAATCCCCCCAACACTTTCTCCCTCTTTCTCTGGAGACATCCCCCCACCACCACAATCGCCTTTTGCAGCTGCTCCTGAAGTTGTTTCAGTTCTTCCACGAGCACCGTTTTCATATTTGGCTATGATTTCTTTCTTCACCTCGATCCTGATTCTGGTAATTTTGTCTTTCTACTTTACTGCCACTATTATCCTTCTTTGACCCCATGGTGACTTATTTAATAATTTATTTAAAAAAAAAACAACACACACCCACGCACAAAACACAATGGAATTTAAGAGAAGGCACGGCGAATTCAAATAGGGGTGTGTATAAAATTAAAGATACAACGCAAATGACGCTCTCCCGCCGATACTCCCGACTTGACGCCGGCTTCCGTTCATTACTCGAGGCACCGTTCGTTCCTCGTAATGTTTTTTTCTGCAGAAAATTTGTTCGTGAATCGATTTGTTCGTGATGAAAGGCGTTCGTGACCCGAGGTTCCACTGTAACTGAATAAAATGTAATCGTTTTATTTTTTAAGAATAAAATTGCTAAACAAAAACCGAAATTATTTATGACTTAACCTAATATTTGAAAATAATTATAATTTCTATACATAGTCAATGACATGACATCGACTGAAGGCAGCTTTCATTGGCTTTTAAGTACGTGGATTATGAAGTTAACTTTTTTTACTTAAAAATAATATCGGCTCCAATATTCACAATGGAATAAAAAAGAATTGAAACTAAATCCGTTAGTCTCTTAATATTTGTTACATTTTATCTCTAAAATGCAAGATTTTCTATGAAATTATACGAAAGCAAATATTAAATGTAAATTTTAAAATATGTGAAACTTAAAACCAACGTCCAATTATGCGGCAAACGTGCTTACAAGAAGAGCAACGACTTTTTTTCAAGGAAAGAAAGAAGTCATTGTTTGGAAAAATTTAAATTTAAACCAGATGACAAAATGTAAAGTGCTGTCTGAAGGAAAACGAGAAAAAAAAAAGAATACTTGAGAATTTTCTGAACAATGACGAAGTGGAGTGAAAAAAAAATGTCGAGAAGTCCGCCATGACAACAATGGTGTGAGAATAATTCGACAAAATGAAGTGAAAAAATATTGATAAAATCTAGCACAAAATCAGACAGTTGTTTAGTGTTTGGATGTTTAATAGCCCTCAGTTTTCTTTCTTTCACTCTCTTTTTCTTAATTTTCTTTCTGTTTCGCTTTCATCCCCTATATTTCTTTACTTTTTACGTTTATGCTGTCTTAATTTCCTTTACTATTTTATTTTAAATTTTCGTAGTTTCTGTCAAAGTTTTTCCCTTTTTATTTTTATAAGAAAAAAAATCCATTGACGGAACGAGTAAGCAACAAGGAAGTTTTTAAAGAAAATATCAACAGAAAGAACATTTCTGCTCAGAATCAGGAAAAAACAGTTGAAATTACTTGGACACATAATGATGAAGGGTGGGTTGGAAAACTTAACACTCACAATACATACTGAAGGCAAAGGAGATAGAGGAAAGCAGCCACTTACATTACGAGCTTGTGTGATGGTGGAACAGAGGGACAGTATCCTTAGAAAAGTGAGAATAACTAAGAGCCACAAGGGATAGGAAGTTGTGGAGAGCTACGATCCTGAAGAGACGCGGTACATAGAAGAAGAATCTATTAACCCATTGTTGTACACGGTCCCATTTTTGAGTGGACATTAATGAATGCCCACTGTTCAGAATCATTTTAAGTTAAACACAAAATAACCTTTTTTATTTATTTAAAAGTTTTTATCTTAAATTTGACATTTTTAATCTTAAAAATGTTGTTAATTTCAACTAGCCTGCAACTGACTGTTGATACACCCGCCAACAATTATTATTCACTAGCTGATGTTTAAATACAAAAAAAATACATTTATACATCGGTTAATTTTTTTTTTCTTTTTACAGTAAGGTTCACCCTTTATAAGGCCCAGGGTGTACTCGAGGTAAAGCATTATGTTACAGAAATAACAAAATGGTCAGCGATTAGCCGGAGTGTCACGTGGGCATGGTACTATAACAGTGATGGATTACCTTTGTCTGGGTTTTATATATAACTTCAAAACGGCACGAATTCAACAGAGAGCCGCAAGAATTCTGAAGGGTCGATACGCTTCCACAACAAAGTTCGAGAGACGAGATAAAACCACACGCGGACGGACGCTAAGCTAACGACCGACATGCGTTCCCATGATATCATTCCTCCCGCTGCCTCTTAGAATGCAATCTGCCACCACTCTCTCCTAATAGAGCGAATAACAAAAAGAAATTGTCCTTTTCGGTGATACCATTTTATGTAATAACGTGGGGACCCAGAGACGACACAGAACACAACAGTTACGTTACTAAGAAATTTGTGGGGATAGGAGGGGAAGATAACGGTTAACTCTAGCCTTGAACGGGTTAAGATTATAGTGATTGGGGAAACATCCTCTTGGATGTCGGTAGCACGAAGCAGTGGTTCGCGGGAAAAAAGCTGTTCGAGTGGAACTTACTCCTCACCGATGAAATATGGGGGCAACGTGAGTGGTTTGTTACTATGTAAGTGGCATGGCGTGTCCTTGCCGTGAAGGTTTGAACTGGCGAGACAAGGGAATGTAGTTCGTTCGAGCACTTTCCGTAGAAATAGCGATAGAGTAGAGAGAGGCTTGTCACATACCGCCTGTGGGAGAGAGGTTTCAGGATGGAAAATAATTCGTCATCCACAAAGGCTCGGAGATGCTTTTGGATTCTATCAAGGTTGGAGAGTGAGGTCTGGACAGCTTCCACCCAAATATGACAACAGTACTCCATTTTGGGCCTGATCTGGCTCTTGTAAAGGTAGAGGATAAAAGGAGGAGTCAGGTACTTACTAGAGCGGTAAAGGGAGACGACCATTTTACCTGAATATTTAGCAATGGATCGTATGTACGAGTTGAGCTTTTTTGAATAAAGAGAAAATGGACTTTTCTCTATTTTTTTCTTAGTTTTTTTTTTTATGACTTTAAAATAAGTTGAATTTACGGCAGTTCTGTTCCTCGGCTTCTTTTTAAAGATACCGCTGTGCCGGGGAACTAAGGAAACGGAAGCACGGTTTCAGCCATTGTTCAATCACGGAAGTATCGTATGGGCCATATTATTATATGTGAATAAAAAGAAGGAGTATTATTTCTACCGCCAGGGAAGTAACCAGCTTAAACAATGTTGCCGATAATATTACGGACCCCCTTACTAATTTGTGACAGATACATTTCTATGAATTCAGTATATTTTTGTGCGATGTCTTTTCTAGGATCTTCTCCTTCTACTTACCATGTCATTTTAGGACGTAGGCAATCATGGCTCTCCACAACTTCTTGTCTTTTGTAGATCCAAGTAAGGTTTGCCTTTTTGTTATCTCTTCTAATCCCTGTTTATCCGGCCATTTACACAAGCTCGTTAGGTAGGTTACTCACAGCGTTCCTCTGTCCTATTTTGCCATCAATATTGTCTTGTGAATGTCAAATTATCCAAGCCATCTTTTCTCATTATGTTCCCGAATAATTTAATCTGTCTTTTTTCTGATTTCACTTATAAATTTCTCTTTTGTTTCCATTTTCACTAAAATTTCATCAGTCCATGGTATTCTAAACATTTTTCTGCAGAATTACATTTCTGTTGCTTCAAGTCTCCTCTTCATCTGAGCGGAAATTGTTCAGGATTCACTGCCATATGAGACATCTGATATTACATAACAGTCCAACACTCTTTTCTTGAAGAGTGAAGGCGAGATGCCAGGTCTGGACCAATAACATTCTTTGGATTTTATATTTAACTCGCAGGCTTCGCCCGCTCGCTATTGCTCCGATATATATTGCTCTGATATATTCAACACTTGAAATCTTTGAAACAAAAATTTTAAATGAACATTTCATTCATAAATTGTCTTGTTATAGTTAAGGAAAGTTTTACAAATAGATGCCAACTTGTTGAAGGCCAAGTAAAATGCAAATTTCAAACAATTTTCTGCACTATATAAGACAATATTTCAAAACAACTATTTTTGATATGAAAACCAAAACAATCCTTGAATGAAGGACAGTTAATTAATGAAATATACTTTTTAAAATCAATATGCAAAGTAGTTACACCTGAAGAGTGATATCACCTAAAAGTAGATAATATATAATACATATATTGAGCTTTTGCCGTTTAAATTACTATAGAGTTGCGGCTTTTTTAACCCCAAAATTCGTTGGATAATTGTGCTCCAATTTCGCATGTATTCATATAGATTCCATAATATAGGTTTTACTCAATTAGCTATTATGTATCTCTAATTCTTCAAATGTTGATTCTAATTTCTATTTTCCCATCTTTACACTATATTCATTTTTTCTTATAAATTGTCCCCTGTTCTGTCATCCATGAAATAAAAATTGTTTGTACGGAAAATAAGGATCTATGTATAAATCAAATCGTCTTTAAATTAAGTGTCAGCAGGAGAATTATCGTTGAACTTTTAACAGGTAAGCTTAAACATTAATTCAATACTTAAATGCAGCGATCAATTTTGAGTTCTTCTGAAGTTTATTGATGCCTATTGCAACTACTCCTCCCTAGCTATTGTGATGATGACCAAACCAAGAGTCCTCCACGGAAGGAAAATAAAAGTTACCCCCCCTTGAACCATTAAAGCAACGGTAATGGCTAGTATAATATATTTATATATTTAACCTCGCATAATCTGGTAACACTGAATCCTAGCTCAACAAAAATCGTTCCCTGCGCTTAATTTTTCTAGGGCTTTTGAATGAGCTATGAATCACTGAAATCGGACCAGTGGGAGCGGAGGATTTCCTTGGGCACACACACGCGCAAACAGACATACACTGTACTTAAATATAAAATTATTTGTACTTGTTGGATTTTTGTATAGCATATTGGGCTGTTCCTTTTGATGACAGCATACATTTTGTCTTATAATTATATTTAGTTCTTTCTTCACGCTTTCCTTTGCTATCTTCTGTAGGAGTTTCTGTAGTTTAATTTCCATATCTGCTATCAACAGTGTCATTTGCATATCTTATGTTGTTAAGAGTGATCGCTAATAATAAATACGAGTAGGATCAGGATTTTCTTCTTCTTTTATGTGTCTATAGCGAAGAAAACGGCGACTTACCTCGTCAAACCAAGCAACAGCGCGTCGTGTGTATCCTACGACGGAAAAGAAAATTACTTACCAAAAAAAAAAGGGCACGTATTCTGCATGATATGCTGATGACAGAATATTTACATTAAAAACAAGTCCGTCGCAGGAGTCTCTATAAAAGTATTTTGTTATGCAAAATACTTGGCGTCCTCTCCCAGTTGTCGACGAAAGAAAAAAACTGCTCGGCCGATAAAAGCTGTTGGTGTTCTCCAATCAAGAGGGAAAAAAAAACTGATGTATTTTGGCTACCGCGTTCGTCGGTGAATGAGTTATTTTTTTTGACTGGTTACGTGCATTGGGATTTGTGAAAAAGTGCCTGCGAATCGAGTTTTCGGCATTTCTTTCTGTCCCAATATTCGAGTTTGAAATTACAGTGATTTGTTCTCTGCATTGTGGAATTAATCTACGATAAACATTTCCTTTGCTTTCAGCACGCTTACAGTGGCGTATCCCTTCAGGTATCCGTAGATGTTCATGGCCCTCCACATCATCCCGTTCTTTGTAACGCTTAATAAGTTTTGCCTTTTTGTTATTTCTCCCAAACCCTGTTCTACCATTCATTTATTGAAGCCCATCAAGTATGTTACGCGCTCCTTTCCTCCGTCCCCGCCTTCCATCCATCTTTCCTTCAGAAATTTCAGCTGTTTTTGCTTTTTGTTTCCTCTTTCTCTAAAACCTCGTCATTGCTCATCTATTATACCCATGGTATACTCAGCATCTTTCTGTAGAACGACATGCCTGTTGCTTCAAGTCTCTTCGTAATATTTGAGAAGATTGTAAAGTATTCACTATCATATAGGAGGACAGATGTTACATAAATTCAGTACTCTTTTCTTTGTTTCTAATAAAATTTGTCTGGAATGCATCTTGGAATGCATCTTTGTCCCTCCAAGTACGTCTTCGTATCTCAGTGTTTATCAAACGTTTCGGTTGTTGTACCCAGTAGCCTTCTTCAGCGTTATTTAATCTACGGGGATAGTTTGTTCTCGTCCCGCTGTCGATGTCTAGAAATATCTGTCTATATGAGATGAGGTATTATGGACACTATTCGGACTATTGTCCCCATCTTTGCTTTGTTGCCATATTTATCATAACGTTTCGTACGCCCCGGCCTTCTTCAGGTGGTTGGAATGTCTAATGGACGTCAGTTATCAGTTAATTCACCTCTCCAAGTTTGCCATTGCCTTAACCAGGTATTGAACTCACAAGCCACTGGATCTAACGAACGCCTTTATCCACTGTGCCATGTGTCCTTAAGGACATCTGTGCATGAATTTCTGGCACTTATAAACCTTATGTGTTCAGTAACTATTTTTTACCATTTCTCATATTGCAATTTTTGCTGTTATCATTACATTTTTTTACCAGAGCTCAATAAAGTATTCAGTTAGAAATTCCAACCACCTGAAGAAGGCCGGAGCGTACAATGGCCGAAACGTTGTGATAAATATGGGAATAAAGATGAAGACAATACTCTGAATAATGTAAATAGTGTCTAGAAATGTGTTGTAGTCGTCTTCTTAGTACTTCCTTCTACTACCTGGATCAGGAATTGAACTCACAATTACTGTACCACTAAATTTACAAACCATCGTTTTAATTTTGTTCTGTGGGTCAATTTTCTAATTATTATTTTTCTGGTTATACGTACTTCTGTGTATGTTAGTCATGAAAGCAAGACTTCTTTTTACATTATAGTTTCCCCAATTAAAGCCCCAAGAGGCTCCCAAGGTACAGTTGGATTGGTTTATAGACTTAAAGAAGTGTACACTATTTATTTGTTAGATTGTTTATTGGAATGGCAAATCGCGAATCGATTCGAACTTTATAAAATGGAAAATAATAAGGATTTTCTTATAGCTGGTCCACATATTCTAATAATTTAATAAATGTTTATAAATTTATGAATAAAAATATTTTTATATTTATTTCTTTATAAATTGGTAAAGGATAAATATTGCATTGTATTAGTTTTTATAATTTTGTAAATACAAAGTTATTCTTGTAAATAAACAATCTAATAAGTAAATAGTGTTTACTATTTTTGTTGCAAATTCTCAAAAATAGAAAACAGTATAAATTCACTTTCATCGTATATTTCGGTTTTATTACAATTCTAATTATCACTTTTTAAAACAATAAGCATTGCTAAGAAGTGAAAGTAATTAAAATAATAGCGGTGTCAATGGAAAAAAAAAACGTCCCTTTGAGACTCCGTTATTTACGGACACGAAGGTCAAAGTTTGCCAAATATTTATTGGTCTGGGTCAATTTAAGTGCATGGCCACATCTATTGAACTTGAGAGAGAAACAACCTTTTATTTGAATTGAGAAATTAACTCTCTACCCACTAAATACTGCCAAGTGCTCTTGATGAGAGAGAATAAATAGTGTTATATAGAGCAATCAAGAATGTCATGTATGTAGACACATTTTTCTTAAGATGTATTGGGAGCCAAGTTGGTCGTAAATTCTCTTTAAGATGAATGCCCGGCCATGTTGGCTATAAAACTATTTCTTACGAGGTACAGAAACCAAGGTGAGTCTGCGAGCGACCGAGACGGGGAGAGAGCGGGAATGATCGGCAGCTACATAGATCAATGGACAGATAAATGTAGATAGGTAAGAGTGTGTGTGCAGGTGAAAGAGAAAATTACTGAAAGTTAAATTTATTCAAGCATAGATTAATGGCGCCTATCATATCGTGTTTTCTCTCAAACTAGTCTCGTATAGTAAAGCATTAGTATAGAGTTAATAATTCGATATTCATTGTAGACTGGGCTAAGCAAAACTTAGTAAATAAATACTCAAAGATCAATACATCTGTATTAATGTTAAAGTTTGCATGTGTGTGTCTGTATGTTAGAACATCACGGTGAAATGGAAAGTCCCAAATTTTTGATTGAATAAACTCTAAATTTCAATAACACCTTAACTACTAAAAGATTAAATCATCTATATTAGCGTTAACGTTTGTATGTGTCATGTCAGGAAAGTTTCAAGTTTTTGCATGGCTAAACACAAAACTTCAGTAACATAAGTGATGTAAGATTGACCTCGGAGGGCTTTCAAGGTCACCAGAAATGATCAGAAGTAAAGATGGCAAATTCAGATTTGAGGTCAAAGGAGAAAAAATTAGTTTATGGCTATTATGATCTGTATTACAGGCAAGAAATTATACTCTTACAGCGTGCAATAGATAAATTGTCGTCTAAATTTTAACAGATATATTTACCAAAATTACGCAAAAATATCTTGAAATACTAAAGAGTAAATTTATTCAATAAAATCACCATTGGCTTCGACCACGACTTCCAGACGACTTCGGAATCTCCTGCAACTATTCTGGGCAGTCTCCTTGTTTAAGTTGGTGAATGCTGCCATAATCCTTTCCTTCAGTTCATCTTTGGTGTTATAAGGAGTTTTGTTTGTCTCTTGCTCAACCGCGCCCCACGCAAAATAATCAAGGGGGTTGCAGTTTGTGGAGTTAGGTGGCCAGATATAAGGAGTGATGTTGTCGCAGAAATTGACTGACAGCCATGACTGTGTTTCCCTGCTTGTGTGGCATGGTGCAGAGTCTTGTTGCCAGACAGATTCTTCCAGCAACCACCCTCTTGATCCAGGGCTAACAAGGTACTTGATGTAGGTCTCCGTGTTGTCTGAGACCCTGAAAAAAACTTAAGATGAGAATATCTTAGTGAGAGAGAAATAGAAGAGTAAAAAAATGAAACTTTTTGCTCGCGATAGGTAGAGAGAGAGAGAGAGAGAGAGAGAGAGAGATATTAGCTTAGTGAGAAATATTAGAGAGGGAGAGAGAGTGACAGATAGACAGCATGAGAAAAGAGAAAGCGAGTGATAGATAAACTTAGAGAGAGATTAACAGAAAAGAGCAAAATTAGAATTTTCGCTCTCGATAGATAGACAGTAGGTGAGTGAGTGAGTGAGTGAGGGAGAGAGAGTGGAGAGGGAGAGAGAGACAAGTAAGATATGGACAAAATGTGAAGGAAGGAGATGAGATGACATTGCTTAAAAACTATATATTAGAAGAAGTAGAAAAGGAAGAACAGGAACAAGAGGAAGAAGAAGAAGAAAAGGAAGATGAACAAGAACAACAAGAACAAAACAAGAAAAACACGAAGAAGAAAAAGAACAAGAAAAACGAGAAAAACACGAAGAGGAGGAAGATGATGATGAAGAAGAAGAAAAAGAAAAACAACGAGAAAACCAAGAAGGAAAACAAAAAACAAGAAGAAGAAGAAGAAGAAGAAGAACAACAACAACAACAACAACAGATTGTATCTAGAGAAAGTGTTCACAGATAATTCCAGAACAGGTGTGGGTGGATAGCGTGGTGGGAGGGTGACGTGTGAAGAGAACAGAACAAAAGAGAAATAGGAAAAGCTAAAAAGGGATGAAAAGAAAACTAACATTCTGAAAAACAAAACATGCAAATTCAGTCCATGTTGATGAATTAATTCACCGTAGATTTTATTATTACACAAATGTACTAAACACGGTGTTAGTACAATACAAGACGCTTCATCTCAATCTTAACCTTCAGTTTTTTTAAATTTAAAGTACTTATTTATATTTAGTTTAGTGTAGTTTAGGTAATAAAGTCCAAGCTTTTTGATATGTCACCCTTGGAACTATATATATATATATATATATATATATATATATATATATATATATATATATGTGGACTCTCCCGCCGTATTCGACGTATGAGGTCAAGCAGCTCAGTTCCTAGGAACCGACAGCCCAGACACCCAGCCATATGATTTGATTATAGTGGTGAACCAACCACACACTTTTTGAAGGGGCGAATAAAGAGACCTGGTGCACTACGTGCTACAAGGTCCTCAAACGACCCTCCGCAGGTTTTGAATTCAGAGTTGTCCTTCTCCTAGACCAATTGCCATCCAAGGCTATAGAATTCAATCTGTCCATAGTTGGAAGAAGAGGATTAATACATCTCTAAGGGTATTATATATATATATATATATATATATATATATATATTACTTATTATAAAACGCAGATTGTGTGTGTATGTGTGTCTGTACGTTTATATATTGGATCGGATTTCCTACATTTTTCAACCGATTTCAACAAAACTTCACAGGACTACGTAAAATTACCTTGCGGTGGTTCTAACAGCGCCAAAAATTGAAAAAACACAATTGTTTTTGCACGAAATCAATTTGAAAACACGATTAAGAGGCATCACGAGAATAAAAGGGGGACAACTCATATCGAGTTATACTTATAAAACCCAGGTTGTGTGTGTGTGTGTGTGTGTGTGTGTGTGTGTGTGTGTGTGTGTGTGTGTGTGTGTGTGTGTGTTCGTTTATATATGGGGTCGGATTTCCTACATTTTTCAACCGATTTCAACAAAACTTCACTTTTTTTTGGCAGGTAGTGTTTCTTATTGTCTTGCACACTTTTTTTCTTTATTTTTACATTCAGAATTCATTAAAAATTCCATTTACAAGACAATTGTTTATAATAAACTTCATTTCAATAGTAGACTCATAACGATTGAAAACAATGTTTTTGTTTGAGTTTGACCAATTCGTCAAAAAAAAAAAAAAAAAAAAACTAATTAAGACATGCGTGTCCGTTAAACAATAATCTTTGTCAATTTTATTTTTCAGTCTTTATGATGGTCGATACTTGATCTATCTCTTACTGTTACATCCCCGGGCAACACCGGGCTCTACTGCTAGTAGATATATATATATATATATATATATATATATATATATATATATATATATATATATGTGTGTGTGTGAGAGAGAGAGGGAGAGTGTGAGTAATAATGGTTTCACACTAAATAAACTGCACAAATTGAGACATTGAAATAAAGTAATGTCATATTTGTGTGTGTCTATTTTTTTAAATGTATGGTTTTATTTCATAACATTTAAATGAAGACACTTTCAAATTTTTGCAAAGTGTGCCGTAATATTTTCATTTGCTCCTGTGTGTTCGGTTGTTTAAAAATGTTGAGAAACACTGGTTTAGATAATACAGTTCGAATTCTTTAAACCGTCACCCCCTTGGGTCCAAGCCACTGTCGGACCAAAGAAAATGCTGGGTGACAGAAATCACCCCTAAAAAATTCGTACGTAAACACAATTTTACCAGCTCACTCCACATAAGTAGTGCTGTGTTATCGAAGTTAGAAAGAAGCTTAAAACAGGAAATGAAACAATCGTTAATGCACCACAAACGAGGTTTTTATTGTTTTATGCAATACAAAGGCTAAAAAAAAGCTTAAACACAAAAAAAAAAAAATATATAAAAAAAATATTTACTATCCTGAAAATTAAATTTAAAATTTTTATTCATATTATATTTATGAATTTCTACGATGAGAACTTATCATTATTTACATTCGGACTATTATCCTTATCTTTGTTGTTATTATCACGTGATCACCTTCTGGCGGAATTTCTGGGATGAAGAGTTATCATTATTTACATTTGGACTATTATCCTCGGCTTTGTTGTTATCACGTGATCACCTACTGTCGGAATTTCTGGGATGAGGAGTTATCGTTATTTACATTTGGACTATTATCCTTATCTTTGCTATTATTATCACGTGATCACCTACTGTCGGAATTTCTGGGATGAGGAGTTATCGTTATTTACATTTGGACTATTATCCTCAGCTTTGTTGTTATCACGTGATCACCTTCTGTCGGAATTTCTGGGATGAAGAGTTATCATTATTTACATTTGGACTATTATCCTTATCTTTGCTATTATTATCACGTGATCACCTACTGTCGGAATTTCTGGGATGAGGAGTTATCGTTATTTACATTTGGACTATTATCCTCAGCTTTGTTGTTATAACGTGATCACCTACTGTCGGAATTTCTGGGATGAGGAGTTATCGTTATTTACATTTGGACTATTATCCTCAGCTTTGTTGTTATAACGTGATCACCTACTGTCGGAATTTCTGGGATGAGGAGTTATCGTTATTTACATTTGGACTATTATCCTTATCTTTGCTATTATTATCACGTGATCACCTTCTGTCGGAATTTCTGGGATGAGGAGTTATCGTTATTTACATTTGGACTATTATCCTCAGCTTTGTTGTTATCACGTGATCACCTTCTGTCGGAATTTCTGGGATGAAGAGTTATCATTATTTACATTTGGACTATTATCCTCAGCTTTGTTGTTCGATCACCTACTGTCCGGAATTTCTGGGATGAGGAGTTATCGTTATTTACATTTGGACTATTATCCTCAGCTTTGTTGTTATCACGTGATCACCTACTGTCGGAATTTCTGGGATGAGGAGTTATCGTTATTTACATTTGGACTATTATCCTCAGCTTTGTTGTTATAACGTGATCACCTACTGTCGGAATTTCTGGGATGAGGAGTTATCGTTATTTACATTTGGACTATTATCCTTATCTTTGCTATTATTATCACGTGATCACCTTCTGTCGGAATTTCTGGGATGAGGAGTTATCGTTATTTACATTTGGACTATTATCCTCAGCTTTGTTGTTATCACGTGATCACCTTCTGTCGGAATTTCTGGGATGAAGAGTTATCATTATTTACATTTGGACTATTATCCTCAGCTTTGTTGTTATAACGTGATCACCTACTGTCGGAATTTCTGGGATGAGGAGTTATCGTTATTTACATTTGGACTATTATCCTCAGCTTTGTTGTTATAACGTGATCACCTACTGTCGGAATTTCTGGGATGAGGAGTTATCGTTATTTACATTTGGACTATTATCCTTATCTTTGCTATTATTATCACGTGATCACCTACTGTCGGAATTTCTGGGATGAGGAGTTATCGTTATTTACATTTGGACTATTATCCTTATCTTTGCTATTATTATCACGTGATCACCTTCTGTCGGAATTTCTGGGATGAGGAGTTATCGTTATTTACATTTGGACTATTATCCTTATCTTTGTTGTTGTTGTTATCACCTGATCGCCTTCTGTCAGAATTCCTGGGATGAGGAGTTATCGTTATTTTCATAATTTACTGTAGGACGAATAGCCTCGTTTTTGTTGTTATTATCACAACGTTTCCGCAATTGTGCCCTCCAGTCTATTTTCAGGTGTTAGTCGATCTGGATAATCTTCAGGGAATTTAGTACTGATCATTTCAATTAATTTATGGGAGTAGATTATTCTCGTTCCGCTGTCCGGGTCTCGGGATATTTCGTTTTGTCCCTTTTCTCAAATCCTACTTGTTCGTCCTGTTGCCACTGAGTCTATGCCTTTACTACCCGGATCACGGATTGAACTCACAATTACTATACCACTAAATCCACGAACCAATGCTTTAATCCACTAGGCTATTATCCATAGAAGGAGAACAATCTACCGCTGTAGATTAAATAAAATACAAGATACTTCATCTCAATCTTACCCTACTGTTATTTAAATTTAAAATACTTATATTTTATTTATGAATTTCTCGGATGAGAAATCATTATTTACATTATTTACATTCGGACTATTATCTTCATCTTTGTTGTTATTATCACGTGATCACCTTCTGTCGGAATTTCTGGGATGAGGAGTTATCGTTATTTACAATTCAGACAATTATCCTCATCTTTGTTGTTGTTATTATCACCTTCTGTCAGAATGTCTGGGATGAGGAGTTATCGTTATTTTCATAATTTACTATAGGACGAATAGTCTCGTTTTTGTCGTTATTATCACAATGTTTCCGCAATTGTGTCCTCCAGTTTATTTCAGGTGTTAGTCGATCTGGATAACCTTCAGGGGATTTAGTATTGATCCCTTTAATTAATTTATAGGGGTCGATTATTCTCGTTCCGCTGTCCAGGTCTCGGGATATCAGTACAGAAAGTATCAATAGTTCTGTGAACATTCTTGTTTAAAAGAATATTTCAATCACAGATTCACAGGTAGGTTCGCCTGTGTAAGTTAACTGAATCAGTTCCGGACACACCTGCAGCTGTTCAAAATTCCTCAACGCCTCTGAACTGCCTGACAAGTGTTACTCTCCACACACCTGAACTAAAAGTTTGAATACCAGTCAGGCTTTTCGTAAATCCCGATATTCCAATGTTAGGCAATAGAATTTGAGCCAACTATCTTAAGTGGGACAAAGAAAGAAAAAAGAAAAGAAAGAAAAAAGAAAGAAAGAAAAAAAGAAAGAAAAAAAAAGAAAGAAAGAAAAAAGAAAGAAAGAAAAAAGAAAAAGAAAAAATGAAAGAAAAAAATGAAAAAAAAAAAAAAAAAAAAGTAAAAAAAAAGAAAAAAAAAAAAAAAAAAAAAAAAGAAAGAAAAAAAAAAAAAAAAAAGAAAAAAAAGAAAAAAAAAAAAAAAAAAAAAAAAAAGAAAAAAAAAAGAAAGAAAGAAAGAAAGAAAGAAGGACATGTTCATTGTTAGGATCACGAAAATGAAAACAGTTGAATTCAGGAAACATCGATGCCCAGTGTCGTTCAACTCTGCCATAAATATCAATAAAGCTAAAAGGACAATCTCTTAAGATCGATTATTTCAACCTGAGGTCTCTATGCATTTCCTATATCCTTGCATTTTAGCTAATTTATGGTTTGGATCTACAAATAACCATACCAATAAGATAAGCACTGATAGTGTAGACCAGCGTTTCTTAACCTTGCGTAACCCTTAAAATAAATTACATGTCTCAAGGAAAAAAACAAAATTATAAACCATATCTGCACAAAAACAAAATTATAAACCTTTCTCATTTTATTTTCATCATAGTTCACGTGGTAAATATCATAGTATCTATTTTTGAATAAATGTTTTAAGAAAGAAATGAATACTTCTTTGTCAAGTTTTTTGGTAATGCTAAATAAAATTCATACTGTTTGTTTATAATACTTCATCAGGGAGTTTCCATTCACCCCCACAAAAAAAAAAAAAATTCTAAACTCCAACGTAAACATAAGTAACCAATATCATAAACTTATAACATAATGTAAACAGAATGAAAATAGATAATTACTGCATCATTTTTATTTTTATCCTTTACTGGCAATGTTGAAAAGACATAAGTTAAATCAACGCAAAATGTCCTGTGACCAATAAATGGGCTAAGAAAATGTTACTTTCAGAAACCATTTGATTAAGTGAAACATGCTGCTCTAATGTGAAGCCTGTGACTGTCTTTTGCTACAGAAATCCTTAATTCCCGTTCGGACTTTAGATAAACAGACACGGATTTCATTCTCAATTGATAAGAGACAATTTTCTGTCTTTGCTCTTGATAAATCAGAAAAGGCTTGCTCACACATGTAAGACGTTGAAAACTGCAATAACATAATTGGTTAGATAGGATGTTGTCTATATTACAATATTACAATAACCAAGAATATATTGTGTGTATTTAGTAATATTACGTATATGAAAATAAATAAAAAGTGAAAAGTGCATTAGCTTATGTCCCCTGTTCTCGTGAAACCCTTGGGGACCTTTTGCGGAGCCTTAGGTTTCCGGTGAACCCCTGTTGAGAAACGCTGGTGTAGACCCAGAAGATCTGTCAAACTAAATGATTACACCGTTTTTTTTTTCTTTTGAGCATCGTAATATAATTCCCTTCAGTAACAGATACTTTTTGATATTCTCTCATAATCATAATCATCATCGTCATCATCATTACCATGACCGGCTGTGGTCGAGGGTCACTGCGCAACTAAGCATCTGACCAGTTATCTCTGCCTATTTGGGTTCAAAGCCGAAGAGGTATTCATTTATGCGTAGCGTGTCTCGGGGAGAAAGAACCTTGATATTCTATAACCTTCATCAGTCTTTCAGTCATTGATTTTTATTAGCTTTTTTAACTTTAATATTATTTTGCGACGCAAACAAACACTCGTTTGACTCTTTTGTAATGCCAACAAATACTCATTGTCAATTTCGTAATGCGCGTTGTAGTAGAGACTTTGTAATCGCAGATACAACTATAGTACACCGTTGAACAATACATTTGTCAGACGCCTTCGAATATCATTCGCACTAATAGTACTTGATTGATAATACTCGCTCGAATAGTAATCTAGAATGATCTGAATTGATAAATAGTATAGTGAATAGGGTAGAGAATAGCGGACAATATAGTAATAGAGTAGAAATGCAGATCTGAATAGTAATAGAGGATAGACTAGAAATAGTGATAGAGCATAGTATAGGAATAGCGATCAATCCAGAGTCACACGACTTCCTACATATGCGCTTCCTCTATGGTCACGTGATCCAATTAATTTAATAATGGGATTGGCTGTGTTTGTTCACTGGCGATCTATGTTCAAACTCAAGTGTTCTCAGCGACTTTTTATTCCTGCAGGAGTTTTTATTGCTTCTCAGATATCTTTCTTGTATATTGTTTTCCATTCTCATATACATCTCTTTTAATGATGATCCACAAGTTTTCTATTGGATTAATATATAGAAAAGCAGGGAAACATTCTATGGATTTGATTGCCTTAAAACCTTTTATTAGTAATACGGACGACACGCAAGTTTGTTGAATGCGAGTGAGCATTGTCTGCAATGGAAATATTCTTTTGCTTAAAGCTTCTTGCCTGTGACCTGTAGCCCTCAAAATGTTTTGTTCAAGAACTTACAATAATTCTTTGCATTTATATTGGGACCAGCATCTACTTTGAAATGATATATAATTTTATTGTCTCCAGTACTCGCCAAAAACATTACTCCGCCTCCCCCGTTATCTTCTAGTAGTAATAGTTGACTATTTCCACTAAGGACCCAGCCTTTAACTTAACCCTCAGATCCAACCAATGTAGCTCTACATTCATCGCTAATGTTTACTATTGGGAAATAAATTCGCACTTACTTCTCTTTCAACTTACACTTATATATATATATAAATATTATAAATTGATTTAAAATATGTTTTTTTTCGCTACACAGTTCTAACCATGTTTCAAAAATGGAAGCTAATAGCCCCAAATTTAATTTTGTAATTAAATTAAATACATTAGTTCCATTTCATCCTCAAGCGAATTTTGGAGTAACTTTTAAAATTACTGGGTTTTAAAGACAGCTAAAATCATAATTCATGTTTCCAAGGTTACAGATAAATCCACTTCAACTAGACAAGGGGTGTCTGCGTGTTCATTATGTCTATATTTTAATGTATCAGTTATTAGCTACGTTTTGGTAGGGGGTAGGGATGTATTTTTCAATGAAATCTAACATCCATTAAAAGCATGTTGTATGGATTTTTTAAAAATTTTTATTGTTAACGGCAAAAATTCTTACGGCATTTTTTCCCATTAGTATATTTAAAGATTTTTGGGGGTTGTTTAGGTTAGAATACTTTTTATTTAACTACGATTTGAAATATTTTTACTTTTAATTTTTAATTTTTAATATACTATATTTCTTTTAAGAACAATTAAATGTAATTAGAATCCCTTACAGTTTGTAGAATTATTATCACATCAAGTATAAGTATGTAAATTATTAGGTTACAATTTTTTTTTTATATTTAAATATTATTTAAGTAATATTCATGACAATGACGGCCAAATTAGCTACTTAACTTTTATTTTTTATATAAACCTAGTAATATATTGTTTCTCGTGTACATGTACAAAGGACATGGGTCATTCAAAAGCTTACATCTAGCAATATTACATATTAATTTCATTTTACTGTATGTGTTTTATTGGATTCTTTTAATTGCGTGTAGTACTAAGAGGGAGGTCTTTATGTATGGAAACGTTTTATTTAATTACAATTTAAAAGAAGTTTAGGTTAGAATTCATTTTTTTAACTAGAATTTAAATTACAACTTTAAAATATTTTCATCGTTAGTTTTAATAGACTATATTTCTTTTAATAGAAGTAAATGTATTAGAATTACAGTAAGTAAAATTATTTTTCCATATTAAGTATATGTATATTACGATTTTTAAAATGTTATATTTAAATATTATTTAAGTTAAATTTTTGGCACTTACGGCAAAAATAGCTAATTCATTTCTCTGATTTAGTAAACTTTATTTATTTACTTATTTTATATATATATATATATATATATATATATATATATATATATATATATATATATATATATATAAACTTAGTAATATATAGTTTCACATGTATGTACAAAGAACATGGGTCATTCAATGGCCTACATCTTCTAGCTTTTCGTCATAATTTCATTTTTCAGTAGGTGTTTTATTGGGTACATTTGAGTGCCAGTATTACTTTTTGAGAGGTGTTTAGTTTAGAATACGTTTTATTTCACTACAATTTTAAAAGATGTTTAGGTTAGAATTCGTATTAACTACAATTTTAAATACAACCTTAAAATATTTTCACTGTTATTTTAATAGACTATTATTTTTATTTTTTTTATGAAAAAACAAGTAAATGTAATAGAATTACTTACAGTACATAAATTAATTTTTCATGTTAAATATAAGTATGTATATTACCTGATCGCACTTTTATAAATTTATTTTTATTTTTAAATATTATTTAAGGAAAATTTTTGACAATGACGGCATAAAATAGCTATTTCATTTCTTTGATTCAGTAAATTTTTATTTTTTATAAACTTAGTAATATATAATTTCTCATTTATGCATACATAAGAAACTATATATTACTAAGTTTATAAAAAATATAAAAAACTATATGCTCGGGAGACTGGAGATTTTGAGGAGCGTGGTATCACCTCTTATTTGTTGTTGTTCCCAGGTCCATTCTGACCCGAGGTGGTAGCACCTGTTAGGGTCCCAGATATGGGCAAATAGTGAACTTCGAAGCTAAAACAAAACACTATGAAAGTATACAAATACATTTTTCTAATAAAAATACTAGGAATACATTTTTATATAAAAAATTACCAACACTGCATATTTATAGCAAAATGAACGACAATACATTTTAAAGCAAAGTGACCAGCAATACATTTTATAGTAGTATTACTAGCAATACATTTTATAGTAGTATTACCAGCAATACATTTTATAGTAGTATTACCAGCAATACATTTTATTGTAGTATTACCAGCAATACATTTTATAGTAGTATTACCAACAGTACATTTTATCTGTAGTTGAAGGCATAAAATTGCGTTCAAAATATATTTAGCTGGAGCCGTAAAATTGTGTTCAAAATATTTAGATTCCGGCATTAAATAACCCATAGAGGTTCATATGCCTCTAAACGAAATCAACCAACCATTCAACACGAAAGAGTGCTTTCATGACATTAATCCATATAGTATCATACAATTTCTTTAAAAAATCAAGCTCTATTCCAAAATATAACTTCAACAAAGCTACAACCTAATCTACACATCTCACCACCTCTAGTAATTATGTCCACACAAACATGTATATGCACAAAAGCTGAGTATCATCTACCATGTATTCCATTGTGAAAGCAGAATAACATATCATATTTTTATTACTTCAAAACTCCCAAGAAAATTAAATGTGAAAAAATATCCAAAAACAACTGACCATTTTGTATCAAGTTGCATTTTATAGAATCTTATATTCGTTATATTTTCAAATTTAAAATTATACATCTGCACTGACAAATGCTAAATCTGTGGCTTTATTGTAATAACTGAAAACCCAAATATGCGATATTTTTTATTCTTTATTCTTATTATATTTCATTTTTTTAAATGTAAAATGATGAATAGCTTTTGAGCTTTCTAATAAAATCTCGCTCTAAAAACAAATTTTTGGGACCGGAAGTGCTTCGGTTTTCAGAATTTTTCGGAGTTTCGAATACAGGCTATTTAATATTTGTATATAGCAGCTATAAAATGAGCAGATTGGGAATGGAATCCAAGCATATACACGATATCCATTTCATAACGCAGCTTATACATATACTTGAATGTATTTGTAATGACAAAAGTACGTAGGTGTAGGCTTTAAGAAAGCTTTATTCAACTGAGAATACAAGGTTCGCGTATAGTGTCCTTTTATAGTCCCAGTAAACAGAAATAGCTCTCTCGAAGAGAAGAGTAACGAAAGAAGGGGAGACCACTCTTGATTATTCATAACAGTAGTTTTATATAAGTGGCATATGTTCATTTTGACGCTGACGAATCCATTCCATCAATACGCGTAATTTAAATGTAAATAAATCTAAAAAACATGACTGTGTAGCTAATCAGTATTTCATTGATTGATTCGCTTTATACGGCTTATCAACCCTTCGCAGGTTATTTAAATCCAGAAAATATTTTTAGATTATAAGAATTTTTTTGAGGGGTGATAATGATTTAGTGATATATGTCTTACTAATTAACCCAGAGATGGGGGAAGGGATAGATTTATTCTTTTCCCAATAAAGACAAAAACTGTCCAACATTTGAATATTTTTTACTACGCTGTTCCTCCTGGACAGTTTTTGTCTTCATTTCTTCCCTAAACTAAAGCCATTATACGAAGCTTGGAACGGCTCATGATCAAACATAATAGACATTCTTTGTCAAACATAATAGACATTCTTTGTTATATTTAACAATATATGTTTGAATAATTATCTGCTGCCCCCAATACACGGTGGAGGCACGGTGGAGTAATGGATAGCGGCTTGGATTGAGGAATCTCAATTCCAGTCGAATCCATTACATTAACTTACGGGCTAATACCCTTGGGAAAGGTATGAATCCTCCTCTTCTTCTCCCTCCAGCTATGGGAAAAATAGCAGGACAGCCTTGGATGGCAACTGGTCTAGGAGAAGGACAACTCTGAATTCAAAACCTGCGGAGGGTCTTAGTGCACCAGGTCTCTGTATTCGGCCCTTCAAAAAGTGTGGATGGTCCTGCACGAGGCCTTCACCACTATAATCAAATCTCATGTGCTGGTGTCGGGCTGTCGGTTTCCTGGAAACTGATCTGCTTGACCCTCATACGTCGAATCTCGACGGGAGAGTCGACTAATATATATATATATATATATATATATATATATATACACTAATTGCTGGGATTCTTTTTTTTTTTCCTCAGAGATTTTGTCTTTTTTTTTTCGGGTAATTACTAAGATTCTGTCCCAAAAAATAAGAGTTCTTAGGAAGAAGCTATTAAAGTTGAACCTGCTCAATACTAATGGAATATGAAGGAAATGAGGAATATTCACCACAATGTGCAGGTCTTAGCTGGTAGCGTTAGAGTCGGGGTACTAAGTAATGTAGCTCATTTGAACATTTTCCATGGAAATAGCGACAAAGTAGTGAGAGATTTGTAACGTTTCATTTGTGAGAAATGGATTCTGTGGAAAGCAATTTATTATCCACAAGGCTGGTAGACGTTTTTGCACTCAATCAAGACTGGAATGTGAAAACTGAGCAGCACCAACCTCGACATGTCAGCAGTTCTCCATTTACGGACTGATTTGACTTTCCACTAATCCCTGACCAGACATCCATTTTTCCTCATTTTTGACCGTTTGCGAAGGTTTGATGTAACTTGGCAAAAAATCAGAAGATACATTACTGAATATGCGTATGCTGATACTCTCCTATGAGGTTACTCAGTCGACAGTAAAATATGGTACAAGACCGTGATAAAAGTGAGTCTCACACATGTATGGAACGAGAGACAAAAATTGCTTCAGCTCCTTCAACATGTCCCTGCTTTGACACCTTAGGCGCCAGGAATTAAAGCTAGACTTCTCTCTTTTTAATCGGATGGAAGAAGTGCAACAGGGAGTAACAGACCCTGGATCTGAGTACGTTTAACTTTTACACCTCGATCGGGTTCTAGCTGAGTCAGGGAAGTATGATAATTTGTTTGTGAATAATTTAAAAATAGTCTCCCTTAGACATCCATTAGTCGTATACTAGTTACCTCCCTTTTAATTTGTTCAGTTCTTCATCTCGCTGACATTTTTGCTCCGTATACTTTTTCATTAAAAACATAAGTAGATATATTTTGCTAGAAAACAGATTTTTTGATAAAAATATTCTTATGTTGAATAACAAGAATGAATTCTTACTATATTCTCTGTGTTACTAAAAAGCAGTGTGAGCGGGCCGATTGGTTAGCACGTTAGCGTCAGACTATGAAACCCGGGCTCGAACCTCACCATGGGGAGGTGACTTCTTGATAATATCGGCCTGGGGAGATGATCCTAACGGGTAGTATCGTCGGGGAGTGCCTGAAAATCATACTACGTTTTGACCCCCTTGTGAGTGAATTTGGGTTGACAAAACTTTTCGGAAGACATCGAAGTCACAAGTCAGCGTGACCGAGATTTTTGCACTGTCCTTGTTCAACCTACTGATCACGCCAGTTTATGTGCTCTCTCCCAGAAAACTTAACTAAGCTCTGCTCAGCATATTTGGAGTATAAATTCACCTCCGGTCTTTTGAACAGGAGAAGAGGTTTATCCCTTGTTTCCTGTTTAGGACTGGGCTTCCGGTTCCTTTTAAAATCTACTTCTACACTATATTTCTAATGTCTCCGACTAAACTCTGAAATTTTATTCATTAATTAAATCTTGACCTCTTCAAGTCTAGACTTAGCCGTTACCTATCCTACATAGCCGCAATAACTTCACTTCTTACACTAATACAACACGAGACAGTAACCCTCTATTGCTACTTCTTGGGCCTTGTGTTGGAGAAACATTAGTAAAAAAAATGCTATTTGTGGGTAAATGCATGACAAAATGGAGGACAAAATTACCAATTGCCCTCCTCCTCGCCCACGATCGTTTGAACAGGAGCAGAAGTTTATCCCTTGTTTCCTGTTTAAGATTGGGTTTCTGGTTCCTTCAACTTTGTACTTCTGATGTTTCACACCTGAACTTTGAAATTTTACTATGTAATTATTTTCCCCCCTCTCTCCATAGGAGTAGATAGGTTTTCCTATTGCCCAGTTCACACTCTTCCCTGGTCTTTTGAACAGGAGTAGTCATTTAACCCTTGTTCACTGTTAAGGATTGGGTTTCTGGTTCAACTCTATACTTCTGTCTCCATATGAACTCTGAAATTTTATTCACTAATTAAATCTTGACTTCTTCAAGTCGAGAGTTAGCTGTTACCTTTACTGCATAGCCCCAAGAACTTAACTTCTCGTAAGCCTGATATTGAGTGAACATTACTAAAACAAAAAAAAAAGAGAAAACATGTGCCTGGGCAGGCGTCTGTAACAGAGATTAGCTAATCACTCTAGCAGACAAGCATACTCGGAAACGACTTGCCATCCATACTGGTTATAAAACAGTACATTATAATCAGTTAAAAGAAAAAGGAGGGAAAAGAGATCATCGTTATCTGGTTACGATATTAAAAAAAATAGACTGTTTTTCTTTACTTTTTCTATCTGTTTTCTTATTATTTTGGGATCTTTTCTGTTGATTCACTCCAAAATATTAATAAATAAAAAGAATTTATATTTATTATAATCTACACCAAATTCTCCCAGAGCGAGGCCCTTCCATTGCACTCCGTTTGGGTTGATCTTTGTGATCCTCTCAAATGTGGGTAACTCGGATGCGCTATTTCTAAATGTGGGGTCCTCATTCGCGCTCACCCCGACAAACAAGTAAAAAACAGACTATTTTCTTTTTTAAATTGTAAAAAAAAATCCTTTTCGAATATCAATAGCGCCTACGAAATATGAATAACTTCCTGATTTGGGGGTAATTTTTCATTCTGAGGATTGGGGTTGGAGTCGTGAGTCAAGCTAACATATTTTGATTCAAAATTTATAATCTCAAAAGAGTGCCAAAAATTTAATAAAAACAAACTTTGATTTAAAATTTATAATTTCAAAAGAGTGAAAACAATTTAATAAAAAAAAAAACAAACTTTGATTTTAAATGTATAATCTCTTAGGATGAATTAATATTTTCGATAAGTACCTTTATATTATTTGGGGTGAACTAACAGAAAAGATCCCTAGTTTTTCTTTATTGTATTAACCTATGCGGGGATAATGTAAGTGTAGTTGGTTTCTTCTGGCTTGTAATAAATGTACCTAAACCGTTTCCTTCAACCAACAGTGTAAGTCCAGTCCAGTCCAGTCCAGTCCAGTCCAGTCCAGTCCAGTCCAGTCCAGTCCAGTCCAGTCCAGTCCAACAACACGTGTCTCCCGTTCGCTAGAGCAGTCGCACTGTTTTTCTGCATATTTTATAGATTGAGTGACAGTGAAAATTTGCATATGTTAAAAGAGATTCTTGCAAAAGTCTATTCGACTCCTGGGTCTATCTGTTTTAGATATACGTCTCGTGAAGCCGCCATTCTCTTTTTGGAAATATTTTACATGCGAGAGACGTCCGAATCCGTTTTCGTCCCCAGAGGTAAGCCATTTTCTCTAGTGTTACAATAACGGTTATTGATGACGTTCATAATCAACATTCAGGAAAACCCCAGTCATCTTCCAGACCCCACAAAAGAAGAACAACTGAAAGCCCTCTACTCTGATGTTTTGTTTTTCCTAGGAAGAAAAGGGGATGCTGCATTGCTTCAGATTGTCCTTCAGTTTGACTTTGTAACGCATGAAGAGAAATTGCTTTGGAAGTCTGTTATCGCTCATACGAGAAAGATGTCCTGTCCACCTGAGTTGGAATTTTATTACGATGGCTTCAATACCCGTTATGTTGCATTTAGTCAGAACTTCACTGTTTCTAACGCTATTGTTCAAAAAGAAAAACGGATGACCAGAAAACTTCGCTTATATCAAAATTATTCGCATAACCGAACATTACAACTTCAAATTAGTTTGTAATGTAAAAATGCCTTTCAGAAAGAAAAAGCTTTAAGCAATTTGGCATACAAAAATTAACGCCTTTTAAAAGAAAACTATGTAACGTATTTTCAGAAATATATGGTATTTGCAAATAAATTCAGTTTTACTATCAAGCGACCTGACGAATGGATATCATATGGTTGTCAGCAAAGGGAACTGGTCAATATACGAATTGGAAACACCAAAATCTAACAAGTACAAAAATTTTAATATCTGGGAAGTGTTTTAACAGAAGACGGAAAGTGTGACACTGAAATCCGAAGGCTTTAGAGAAAGATGCCTTCTAAAAGCTAAGCAAAGTATTAACAGGAAAATTTCGTTAGAAACAATGAAAAGAGTACTGAACTGTTGTGCAATGTTGGTCTTCTTATATGGCAGTGAATGCAGGACGAATTTCTTCACAGATGAAGAAGAGATTTAGGCAAAAGAAATGTGGTTCTGCAGAAGGATATTGAGAGTGACATGGACTGAAGATATGAGCAACTCCGAAATTTAAGTGAAAATGGAAAAAAAAAATTAAATCTAAGATCAGAAAGAAACAGTTGAAATTTCTCGGTCACACTAGGAAAGAGGGCTTAGAAAATCTGACACTCAGAGGACATATTGAAAACAAGAGAGAGCGAGAGGAAAACAACGCATAACCTACGTAACAAGTTTGTAAATGTTTGGCATAAGAAGAGATAGCAAAAATACAAACTTTACTAAGAGTTACAAAGGACAGGAAGCTGAAGAGCCTTATATTTGTTATAAGGTAAAAAAAAGGGGTATCGTAATACAAACAAATGTTTGCGGTAATGTTGATGTATAAGATAAAGACAGACGACACGAACCAAGTTTAGAAAAAGATAATACGTTAAATTTATTGAACACACAAAATGAAAGGAATTACACAAGTTAATTGCTTTGTGTGCCAAATAATGGCCAATAACATGTATGTAAAAATAAAAGTATATAGTGCAAAAAATATGCCTTTTTTACAATAAAGAATATAAATTCTACCTTTTTTACAATAAAGAATATACTGCAAACAAAATATACTATTTTTACAATAAAAATATAAAGTGCTGTATGAGAAAGGCAAACGATATTAAAACGAATATAGAAAAGGGAAAAGGTAGTACTTCTCTGGATGCTTTTCAAGTAGTAGATACAACGTCCGTAGCGACACTTCTTGGTAACAGTGAAAAAACGGATTTCCCATCAGTCGATTAATTTTTCTGAGATGAGGAAGCGACCATGATTTTCTTTTTAATAATCGCCTGGCGGTATCAAATTTCTTCTATGTCGTTGTTCTTTGACTGGAGTGACTTGAATTCAACCAGCTGCGTATGCCGACTCCTGGACCGGAGCGACCTGGCCTTTCCTTGCAGCTGATGATGTCTCCTGTCCTTTTCTTTAATTAAGTTCTTTTCTTTTATACACCAAGATCGGCTCCAGATTGTGTCTCGGGATTTGGAGTGAAGCCCTCTGATTAGTGCCGAAATAAATCACTTGCCCCTATTTTTCCACAAATCGGAAGGTCGCAAAATTTATTTTGAAAGTCAGTAGTTTAAGCTAGAGCCTAAAACATGGTCTGTTTTCTTTCAGAAAATCAGACGATATATGCTCAATCAGCTTAAATTTATTATAATCCATGATTGACCACGTCTTGAAGGTCTACGGCACATCGAAGATCCTAAAAGACACATCGCATAAAATCTTAAAAATATACTGAATATATGGAAATTTCTTTTGAAAGAGAAACTGGGGAACCAATGAAATTTAGTAAGATATGTTAATTTTACGAACAGTGATATGAATTCAGTCTTTTCAAAAATCGACGTGCGTTTTCATCATTTAGTTTTAGAATTCAGTTTTAAAAAATACGGGAAAATATTTTGCGCATTCTTTTTTAATCATGTCGCCCCAAACAAAACGATAAAGCCGCTAGAGTACAAGGTTTTATTGAAAGTGAAGAAAATGTGAAGAAAAATAAACGCTTGTATTAAAAATTATGACAAACATGGTCTTCGTGTCTGAAAAAAAAACAGTGTCAAAAAGGATGGTGTTTCACATGACACTTATTTTAAATAACTTCACACTTTTTCTTAGACAATGTTTATTGTTTGAAAAAGCGATGCTTAGAATTTTAATTAAACCTAAAGATATGAAAGTGAATTTATACATTTTCTTTGTTCTCGAGAACTTACAACTAAAATAACACTATTTATTTATTATATTGTTTATTGGAATGGTTGGCAAAACATCAGCTAATTGCCAATCAATTCGAACTTCATAAAATGGTACATAATAAGGATCTGCTCACATATTTTAATAATTTTGTAAATGTTTATAAATTTATGAATAAAAATTGTTTTCATATTTATTTTTTTATAAATTAATAGAGGATAAATATTGCATTGTGTGGAATCTTCCACGTCAGCCAGTTACACCCCTGCGTGGATAAATAAGTAAATATATGACAAGCATTCATTAGTTAAACCCCTTCAATCTAGCTTGCTGATTGATCAGTTCCGACCAATCAAATTGCCTGCACGCGACAAATCTCTTTTCCCGCGTTTTCCATCTGAGCCAGTCACGTGATTCACAATCATATATAAAGAAAAACACGAGTGGTTCTCACTCTCTCTCATTCCTTGCTGCCAAGATGTAATCTTCAAGAACTCCCGTCTTAACTAAAGCAGTCAGACGTTAAAGACCATTACCAACATTCACGCAAGTACGAACTCTGAAATCTCTTCTGAACTTTTACTAACTTGTACAATACACAATTCTAAACATGCTAAAGAAACTTTATTCTTCTAAACTACAGTTTAATAATTACTTTCACTTTATGAGCTTAGGTACAAATATCACCTAGTCTAAGAGACACAACTCTGTCTAACTTTTCAGTTCACATGCATGTATATCAAATACTTAATAAATTCAATTGTTACGTTTTGAAACAAGATGTTTATGAATCATTATTCTATGTCTAGTATTAATTGTTGTACATGGAAGATTATCGAACACACACAATCTTAAGCCTTCTGATAATTCAAACCTCTATTCCTCTCCAACACACATCCGCAACAATTGCATTAATTTTAATTGTATTAGTTTTTAGAATGTTGTAAATATAAAATTTATTCTTTTAAATAAACAATCTAGTAAATAAAGTTTTATATTTTTGTTGTAAATTCTCAAGAACAAAGGAAATGTATAGAGAAGGATTACTTAAAATAAAAGAAAACCGTCCTTTTGGCATTAATTTATTTGCGGACACAATTATTTTTGCCAAAATTGGATGTCAATAGACTTTCTTTTTTTTTCTTTTTACAAATAAACTTTTCAATAACATTTTTGTTCGTATGTTATCCAAATTAAACTGTTGAAATGTACCTGGTCAAATGGAGAAGGTAAATGTTTCTATGAAACCTACCTTAATTTCATTTCGTACAAATCGATTAGCAGGGGCAAAAATTATGAAGACCTAAAGTAAGCAAAGAGTCTACTGAGACTGGGGGGGGGCAGGGAAACACCTAACCTGATTCCAATAACTACGGAGGTAATATAAGCATAGGGGGGGAGAGACGGAAGGTAACAAAAATAACGCTCTCTCGGAAACTACTGCAACTTGAAGAACAAAAATGCCTACGGGACCAACTTTACAAGACACCGTATCTTTCCAAGCTTTTATCGACATGAGACATCTTACAAAGACCAGATCTTATCCAGATGCAAAGAGGCCCCTATCTAGACAAACTGTACCGCTTCTAACGGGGGGAAAAAAACAGATGTCCGCAAACATGTCTGCATGCGATTTGAGGCCTTTTTTTTTTTTTTTTTTTGCGTTTGTACTGACGCGCGTTCAACACAATAACAAAGCATCGGTCAGCGGGTGACTTTAAAAAACTTAAGATTTAGTTAGTAACATTGTGACTTTCTTCTTTCAATTACGACCCGAATAAGAGATATTTTCTCTTGAAGTAGCAGTTCTGTAGATTCGTCTTTTTCCTACCTATCACCCCTAGTAACAGAACAGTCTATATCTTACGCCTACGTACGGAAAACTTCAACCAATAAAAACCGTACTAGGCGAATCAACCAATCTCATTGGTTAATGACACAATAATCTGATAAAGTTTCACGTGCAAAAACGAAATTGCGCCAAAACTCCGTGAGCCAATTTCGGACTTTCAGAACTTATAAAAGAAAACGCCGACTGACCCAAGCAGTCAGAGACGAACACCCACAGAGAAATTGCCAACATACTCCACGTCACTCGAAATCACGATTTTACCGCGCAAAGGTACATCAACGCTGACTCACTTGCAATTTAAACTCAACCAACTCTGTGGACATCGAATCACAAACCTTGCTTATCCAAAGTGAATTATATTCACTACCTATTAAGTAAAAATCAACGTGCGAACGATTTAAAAAATAATACAGTCAAAGGTAGATCACTCCGTAAGAACTATTGCCAAAAAGACTCTTAATATTGACAATTTTAATATCAACACAAATCTAAAAAGACTGTAAATGAACAAACGAATACTAAGAGAGACATACTGAAACATAAAATATCACACACACTTTGCCATAATGACATATACCAAATATCCTGCTTGTATATTGTTTTGAATTGTATATAAATGTTTTATTAGTTTCAAAATTGGATATGTCTTGTTTTTGATCGTATTTAAAATTCGTTTATTTATTTGTTTGTGGATGCAGAAAGTCACGCAACCTACACAAATTCCCTCTGATTCTCTCAAGTATAATTAATAAATCCTGCACATCCCCAACAGTTCAACTGCTAGAAAAATACTTTAAAGAATTTTGTGTCCATTTGTTCACTGAGTATTTGTTCTAAATAGCTATCAGTTATTAAAAAAATCTATAATTATAAATCTAATACTGACGTTTCCCAACAAGAAACCTTTCAGTATTTTGTTTGAACACTGCAGCGATTCAGGAGTTCAACCGCCATGCAATAGTTGCTAATTATTACCACAATGCAAACACAATGCAGTTATTGTTGTCTCTTTGTGGCGCCATATTCTCGTTCGTTCTTATCTGTGGTTTTCAGAAATACATACACTGCCGGATCCATGCATTTCTTTAAAACACATATTAAAATGAGATTTTTTTGTATGATTATTTTTTAAGTAAAATATAAAATTTCAATAACTCCAGTGTATTTACTAACAAATGTTATCATACAATAGCATTATATTCTGTTTTCGTCAATAAAGCCACCACGAAGGCGAATCCAAATTTGAACCTTTTGGTAGTAACAGGATCCTGGAGAAAGACTTAAAAATAATAAATACACTGTACTTATTAAAACTTTATCTTTTACTTTTAAAATATCTCATTTTATATGTTCTTTTTTTTTAAAAAAAAAGAAATTGAGGGTTGCTTCAAAAGTTTTATCTGTAGTGTACTTTTCAGACATAATACACAAAGTTTATCTTTTTTTAAAAGTGGTCACCAATTTGAAAGCTTTCTTTCTTTTAAATACTAACTTCATCTTTTAGTTCTTATTACATTTCTGCGAACGTCAAGATACTGTGGGGGTCTAAGAATTCGTGTTTAAATGTGGAGGGTCACCAAAATAGGGGTTTACTTGTTTACAGGTGGTTATCTTCGGTTAACGTTCTTAATCCAGATATAAAACAATTTATGACCTTTTGAAAATGCATGCAATGATAATTAATATAAAGATCTATATTGCATGTAATGATAAAAAAAAATTTTATCTATCAAAATAAAATATACAAGAATGCTCAAAAAGTTCATAAGTTCCTATCAGAAAGTTCTCGTGTTGAAAGTTTTTCAGTCCTTAGCGCATATATATATATATATATATATATATATATATATATATATATATAAGTGAACATTGAAGTCAACACTTAGAGGCATGAAACAGCCTGTCGCCTCTAAGTGTTGACTTCAATGTTCACTTTTATATTTACACACTCTCTCTCTCTCTGATATTGAGCACTTTATCCCATAAATATAGAACACCTTAAGTGTGTGTATATATATATATATATATATATATATATATATATATATATATATTTATTTTTATTTATTTATTTAGAAAAAAAACAGACCACTTTAAGGTACCATTATAATAATTTATTTCATCAGAGCCCGTTTAAAGGACGCCGGATCATCAGATAGCACTTCCAAAAATGAAATGAAACGAAAAATGAAATTAAAATTGACGGGTAGTGTAAGTTTTTGTAATTTAAGAGTGTAAAAGGAGTAGTTAAAGAGACATGGTAGAGTTTAGTGAGGGATTAATTTTATATCTCTCTCAATCATACTTAGTATTGCGGGAGGAGGAGTGACCAGACCTAGCTCTCAGGATTTCATCCTCCTTGGGATTACACATACGGATAACCAAGTTCTTCATAACTTATATATATATATATATATATATATATATATATATATATATATATATATAGCGAGAGAGGAGAGTCTTTGTTAATGTGTATTAAGTATTGCTTGATAGTAGTAATTCTTTTGACTGCCTGTAGGATTTTTAAATGTCCGAAGCTTGAAGGTAAGGGACAGCGGATGAAATTCTTTTCAGCGTCTGATCTGGTCTGTTTGTCTGCCCGTCAATATCTGTCTTTACACTATTTTTTTTTTTTTTTTTAATAGAATTCATTCCCGAATTATTCTTGGTTTTGATTGGTTCCAGAAATGACTTGTTTGATAATACCTTTTTCTTAACCTACATTAAGCAATGATAACCTTTTGACCTCTTTTATTTATTTTCTTTTTCTTTTTCTTTTTATTTCATTATAGCAAACCAAAATGGTTTGCAAGATTTTAGCTTTCTATTTTTTTTTTTTTTTTTTTTGCTTTGAATCGTGATTTTTTTTTTCTTTTTCTATCACTACAATACCAAACCTATATATTGAAAATACCAGTTGTTTTAAACTGGAATATGCGTGTGGTATAATGGCTCGGGATTGTTATTCGGAGAGCCGAGTTCCAATTCCAGTTGGTTTCGTTATATTAACTTACACGGAAATATCCTTGGGAGAGGTATGAATCCACATTCCCCCTCCAGCTATAGGTTAATTAGTAAAATTTGTATCTCTAAACCATTGTTATTAAAAAAATCTTACAATCTAAAAATTTTCTGGCTTTAAAAAACCTGTAAAGTCATAGAAAACAAATCAATCGCTAGTAATTAGTCCTTAACTCCCGTTTACCTTCTTGGTAAGCAGTGGTTATTATAAATTGTTCTGGCTGAGCAGCAAAACATCAAACGGGCTAAAAGAGAGGTTAGGTGTAAGAATATTTTAGAAACAAATAACTCAATTAATTTTATTGCTGCGAAGATACCAGTGACTAAATAAACAAATATTTATAACAGAATAAAAAAAAAAGAAAGAAAACTCTCAACGGGGAATGTTAAAATTGTTTTTATATAAACAAGGATATTTTTGTATTTTCTTTAATCGCCAGACTTTATTAATTTAAGTAAAGTACTATATTGGCAGTTGGGTCTCATCATTTTACAGTTGAAATCGCTAGATATAACCGTAATTTCTTTAACAGTTTCTTCTCCCGTACTTCTCACCTGTGGAAATCTCTTGCTTTCCAGCCTACTTGGATATTCAAAAAATTAAATTCAGCGCCAATCGTTACCTACTGTCTACTTGATTACATCTTTTATTGTTCTCGCTCCTTAATAATGTTTTTCTTTTTCTTATTCTTTCACACTCTGTAAGCCCCTTGAGTCTTAGTGGCTTTACCGTCTTACTTGGGGTGAATTGATTAAAAAAAATACTTGTATTTTTGGTACTTCCAAACATTTGAACTTAAAAGGAATACTTATAAATGCAACCAGAAAGAAGCAGTTGAAATTTCTGGAGCACATAATGAGGAAAGAAGGCTTGGAAAACTTAACAAATACAGAAGGCAAAAGAAGTAGCGAAATACTTTTTGTATTTAGAATAATCAATCAGAAGATAAGATTAATCAAGTACAGAATAAAACGCGGGTACTGAATAGCTAAAGAAAGGATCAACTACTGCCTCTGTAAGGGCCGCGTGACTCTCGTTATATAAACACCAAATCAAAAGACCCATCCTTTTTTTCCCCACCACCTTACTCAGGCAGCACGAAACAAGCTGCACCCTTCACCACAAAAGCAGGACAGTGACATCAGGTTACAGAAGGAAGGAGCCGGCAACCTAAAGATAAATCACTATTCTCTAAAGAAGCTAGCTGAGGACTGAAAGGCACTTCTTCAACAAGGATTGCCGGGAAGGTACCTGAACGCATGTTCTCCTAACCTAAGTCCGCAGACGCACATTGTCTACAAACTCTTCTTTTTCCTTTCTCTTTCTCTACTTGGATGTTAGATGTATTCAAATAGTCCCGGTTTTAGAGTTTCTTTCTATTTAAAAGCTGTAATCCAGTTCCTCTGAGTGCACGTGACTTGGCATTAAATTGGGGGTTGTGTCCTGAGTTTGTTATTGTGGATGTAGTCGCCAAAAGATCGTAAGTATGAGGGTGAGTAAATGTTTTACAGAATAAAGACAAAGAGAAAGAACAAAAACTCAAGGATAACTTAGAGTAACAAAAATATAATGAAGCTGGGGGGGGGAGGAGTCACGATACCCCACATCTTAAAGAGACACGCGACAGAAAAGAATATTCGGTGTAGCATTCACTCACACCATAGGGGTAGTAGTAGTAGAATTTTAGGCTTATTTCACGAAAAACAGGAAAAATAATCGTACAAAATACAGAATAATCATGGCAAATTGTAATTTCATACAATTAATTTATGTATTTATGTGTGGATTTTTAAACTTACAATTGTGTTAATGTACAATTTACTCCGTAATATTACAAGTCATATCACAGAGGAAAGTTACACACGTGTTGACGTTCTGACGGTTCTTGGGCGAAGAGATTGAATTTTTTTTCTTAAGCATTACGCCCCGAGCAATCCGTGAAGCCACTAAGATGCAGGTGGTTGCAGAAAATTTGGAGCGAGAGCAGATAGGAGTGATAGAAGAAAGGATGTGGAGAGGGATAGTGGATAGATCAAGGTAACTGGAGATGTCGATTGACATTACATTTGAATAGTTGGAGATTATAGCTCTCAGGGAAACAGTAATTGGGAAGGGTGTTCCACAGGCGAGAGGTGCGAGGTATGAAGCTATTGGAGTAGAAGAGACGGCTACATTTAAAATTTTCTACAGTGTAAGGGTGAGAGCGGGATGCCAGCCTCGTAGGGCGCTTGAATTCATGGAGTCTGGGGACCAGTGAAAGCAGCTCATCGGAGCAATTACCATGAAAGTATTTGTAGAAAAGACAGAGAGAGGCGACGGCGCATCTGTGAGAGAGTGATTGTAGACGAGATCTCACGTCTTTTGGCGGGATGTCCGTATTTCCGGTAGGAACAGTTTTTGTTACATGCTGGGAGTAATTTTATTATTTTCTTATTTAATTTACTTTAAATAAGGTTTAAATATTATTCTTTTATTCTTTTATTTTATTTGCAACTTTCATTATTGTTATTATTTCATTTATTTGTAACAATAATAATATTCCTACACTAGCATGGTTGTTAAATTTACAACGTTTCGACTGCTGTAGCCGTCCAAACTTCTTCAAGTATCTGTCTTCGTACTCGATATACTTCAATATTAACATTTGTTTCAAAACCAAATAATACAACACGGTGTAGAATTTTATAAGTTATATAAAATTCAGTCAATTTAAAGTAGGTTATTGTGGGCGCAAGTAAATAAAGAAATTTTCTTTGTTTTTTACTCAGCACTTTATTTAGATCCCAAACTATTTGACCATCCAAAGAATTTCATTTAGGAAAACTTGGACATTCGTGTACGAAAAAAAAAAAAAGTCAAATTACCATTTTTTTTTTTTCATTTACACCGCTATTATTTTAACTATCTTCACTCCCTCGGCAATGTTTATTGTTTTAAAAAGCGATGATTGGAATTGCAATAAAACCTAACCGAATTCATAATTTTTTTCTTCTTGAGAATTTAAAACAAAAATATTAATCAATAATTTTTATTTACATCATTCTAAAAACTTATACAATTAGAATTAAATCAATGCAGTATTTATCCCCTACCAATTTATAAAAAAATAAATTTTTATTCATAAATTTATAAATATTTACTAAATTATTAGAATATGTAAATCAATTATAAGGAAATACTTATTTACCATTTATAAAGTTCTAATCAATTAACAATTAGCCGATGTTTTGCCAACCTTTCCATTAAACAAAATAATAAATAGTGTTTATTATTTTTGTTGTAAGTTCTCAAGAACAAAGAAAATGTAAATTCATTTCCATATGTATGGCGTCGCCGATATGATGTGTAAGTCGCTTGGATGAACCAGAATTTGTCAAAACTAGGATCCGGTATTTTGCAGCCGATGTTAGAGCTAAAAAAATTCTGTGACAACCAGGCAAGGGGGGGAGAAAATGAAATAACTGATCTCTTTCTAGCTTCAGCAGATTGTGAAGCTATGATTATAATTATATAATTATAATTTTCTATTATGGCATATGGCAGTTGGAGAATTTGACTTTCGTTGAAATTTCAGAAATTATAGAAAGAAGTTTACCACCTGAAAAGAAACTTGTCATAGCGGAAAGAACCAAATTTTTGTCCATTAAACAGAAACAAGATGAATCTATTATGCAATGCCGTCACAGATTAAAAGAAGCTAGCGGATTCTGCAAATTTGAGAAATTTGGAACTCAAGATTTGACTATTGAAGATGAAATGAGAGCAAAATCTCCATTAAAAAACAAAACCTCAAAGGGGAGAAGAGGAAAGAAGCCGTTGAAGTTGAGTATTGATCATGTGTCGTAGAACAAAAATACAACAATAGGTTTGTACCTCCAGGAGATCGCTAAAAAAGAACACAGCATAAATAAAAAAGGCTTTAAATTTGATGAAAATAATTTTTCATTGTCTAAATGTTTATGCCATTATGAAAAGATAAGATCAAAGTACTTTGGGGGTATTTTTTTTTTACATTTTTTAATCGTTACTAGCACGTCCTAAATTTTCGTTGAAAATCTTGGTTTTTTTTTTTGTGTCAGCAAAATTGACAGAAAATCAATCATAACCATTTTTTCCATTTTGTAAACAAAATGAAATTCTCCGTTTAAAATTCTTTTAAAAATCAATTATAATTTTTTTCAAAATTTATCTTAAGAAAATTAGAAATTATAAAGTTTATTTAAAATATTTTGAAACAAACATTACTTACTTTCTGCGCCAAAAAAATGTAGTTTAAAAATAAGACAAAGCAGGTCTTAACAATGGTCTCAAGTGACGAGTGATGATTTCATTACAAATTGACAGCTTACGTGAGAGAAAGTTATCCTACGAAAGGACAGAAGTGACATAATTATCTAGTTTTACGTGAATCAACTTATCTACCTCCTTATTTTTAAGGAAAACTTTCAGCGATCTGTTTTTTTTTGTTTTTTTTTTTTGTACGTTAACGTTCACGATGCTTTATGGAAAAATATATTATAAAAATTTTTTAAAATAAGACTGTTAAGAGTGAGATAAAATTTCATAAGAAAGGTATCTAATTCATTTTAGAGGTGCCTTTGTTATGAAATTTTATCAGAAGTGTACATAAAATACTATAATTTTATGTACATTTATTACATTTTACTGTGTTATTTGTATTTCCATTCATTTTATTATTAATTTTGATATTTCATTTATGGAAAAATGTCATAAGTGAGATAATATAAAAATAAGATCATAAATTTCATAAGATGATACTACTTGTACCCTTCTCAGTTGAAAAATCAAATTAACTTCTCCACGTGTATTTCGCACGAACAATTTGCAAAAATAAAGGCCGTAACAGCTGGGGACAACGCTTAACTCAAATAACGTGACTTTTTTTGTATTCTTGCTGGTCTTCCGTACATTTGAATTACAGCCATTTTATGGACACAAAAGCCATGTGAAATTATTTTTTTTATACAGTTTTTATACTGCTGATTGTTATAAGATATACAACTTATAATGCTGTAAAGATAGATCTGCTTAATAACACCATTGACTAAACTGTACACCGTTTTCACTAATTGTAGGATATTTAACAACTTTAATGTAAAAATAATAAAATAATTTAAGAAATAACAAATAAGAAATAATTGTTTTAAAAATTCATTTTTTATCGAAAATGTTTTTGCTTTCAGACAATATTATCCATATTCATAAAAAAACAACCAAAAGCATTTGAAATTAAATAATATCTTTGTTTTATTGAGTTTTGTATGTTACAATTAAGAGCTGATTTTCAGGTAGAGGGGGTTCGATTAAAAAAAAAGGGCAAAACATAATTCGCTTTCCTCAAAGCCTTGTGCCTTTAATTAATATAATCACTAAATTGTAGTTTTCATAAAATTGTTTATGAGAGGGTAATAAATATAAAAAAATTTTTTTCCATGACTTTAAAAACAGAAAACATTTATAATAATTTCCATCATTTGCGGATAGTTTTTGAAAGTTTCATTAAAATCAGATAACTATTTTTATTTTTGCAAGATTTTCCTAATTAATGTCTGTCATAAAAAAAATTTGCTATAAAATTTGTCGTTTAGTACTTCCGCTGACACAAAGAGAAACAATGTTCTTTTTAATAAAAAGTTAAAATGTTCTAAAAAGAAGGAAAAATTTATAAAATACTTTGTTCTTTCCTCTTAATAATAAAATAACATAAACATTTTGACGATAAAGTTTTGTTTCGTCAAGTATGGGGTCTTTTTCATGCTATGCTCTTTTTTAGCGAGATCATGGAGGATACGTAAGGTTTAAAATGAATTTTCTTTCTTGAAGCTTTCATTTTAGCTTTAATTAAAAGCTAAAGAATTTTTTAAATCTATGATATCCAGTAAGCAAAATACTCTGAGATGTATTTCAAACAGAAATTACTGATCGGAATCGATTTTTTTTTCATTAAAATCGACCAAAACGGACATTTTTGACATCTTTGTAAAGAAAAGTTAATTCTCGGTTTAAAAAACCTTGTAAAAATAAAATATTCCTGAAACGTTATTTGAGGAAATTTAGTAAATTTAAAGTTAAATTAATCTGATTTGAAACAAATATTACTTATAGCATAAAAATGTTGCATACAAACTACGGGGTCTTGTCTTTCTGACGTGTTAATCGATTTATTTACATTCGATTGACAGCCGAATGTGTTCATAGTTAGATATGGTGGAGCAGACAATAATGTTTTGATGTTTTTCTATTTTTTTTTTTTGCCGTAAGTGGGAGGGACAACTCTTCAAACACATGACCTTTAAATGCTAGATTTGTACATCCATACTTCAGAAATGCTGCACATAGTTTTTATTACAATTGGAATCATCACTTTTAAGACAATAAACATTGCTGGGAAAGTAGTTAAAATAATAGCAGTGTCAATAGAAAAACCGTCCTTTTCACACATTTTTTTTTAAGGGCACGTTGCTTAAATTTGTATTAATCAAAGTTATCTCCCTTTATTTAAGAATTTGAATTCATAGTTATTTCCCTTGAACAACTATGGCGGACCCTTAAAATAACCGCAAGGCGGGCAGAATTAATTTATTTTATTCCTAAAAATATATCGGATTAATGCAATTTTGAGTGCATTGGCTTTTATTTTCGATAGCAGTAAAACATTGTCGCATCGAAAACACATGCTGATTTAAACGTAAGGAATTTTTTTTTAACTTGTTTATCACGTTAAAAACTAGAAGGAAGTTCGCGATTGTGTTTTAGCTTTCAAAATTTGAATTAACTCAAACAAAAATATTTTGTGTACAAAAAATGATTTTGCTTAAAATATCTAATGTTGTAGAGTTTTACTATTTTATACTGAAAAATTGTTATTTTTTAATATTTTCAGTAGCATCTACTGGTACTGTTTTAAAAGTTTTTAAGGAACTTTCAGTGTGTGAAACGAAAAGAATTTTTAAACTTGTACGATTAAAAAAGTGTTACTCACTGTGTTTATTTTAGAGAATTTGGGCTGAACAAAGGCGATTTTTAATGTATGAGGGTCGCTTAGAACTGAAGCAGTTCTCCATAAATTTGTTGAAAGAAATATTAGAATTTATTTTAATGAGTTGTCAATAATTTTGCAAAAAAAAAACAAAAAAACATGCAAATATGAATTTTAATGAGATTCTTTGAAAGACTAAAAAGAAACGGAAAGAGGTTCCGCTACCTTTTTTTTAGTATTTCGGTGATTAATTTTTTTTTCTTTGGCCCCCTTCTCTTAGAATTAATGAGATAGGGGTTGCTTATTCTGATGTACTGCGTGGTCCGAAAGTCTTGTCACTCTCCATCTCTATTACAAACTGTAGAACCTCGTATTATTAATCATCTGAAATAGAAAATTATTATGTGGGAGTGACAGGGCTTTCGCTTCACTCTCTAGAATGTCAGCTATCTTTTTAAAATTTATTTTCTTGCAAAATTTTTTTATACTACTTAACTGCATACTACACACGCTTACTTATTTTTTGAAAAATTACCGATTTTCAAATCTTCACTATCACTAATTAATTGTTTTCTATAGAATTTATTGATTTTTCTATTAAAGTTTTTAATAAACCGTATTTGAAGATTTTCTTTTAGTTGTCGCTCTTATTTACTGTCATCGATGATAAATGGTTGTATAAAAATAAAAATTATTACACTCCAGTAAAAAAAAAAATTATTCTGACGGCTTTTTCTCATCCTCTGAAAAACATTGACACGTGTCGATGTGTTTTTTTTTGTTTTTTTTTTAAAGGCACTTCGCCGGTTCTCGTAGAGAGGCTATTAAATAATTATCAGGTTCTCCCAAATATTGCACAGCTACTTGAAGTACATTCCCCAAGGAACGATATCTATTTTTCAAATTTCGGCTAATTTATCAGATTGCACCATAAACTAACTAACAGAACTGTAAAAATAACGGGCGTTAATTTATTTTCGTATGTGTATGTACTGTAGTAATATAGCATAAAACTAAATAAGTGAAAATTTAAAAAATTAAAATTTTCAATTTCTCTAACCCTTTTCTATTTAGTTTAATTTTTTGTGTGTGTGGGGTGGGTAATTAATTGGTTTGATAAGCTACATCTGCGAGCATGGTCTCTGATCGAGAGATTGGAGGTCTTGATGAGTGTGAAACGGAAACCACTTAAGTGCTGTTGCTACCAGGTTCACTCTTACCCGGAGTGGTAGAACCTGTTAGGGTCCCAGCTGTGGGCAAATAGTGAACCCACAAACAAAAATCAACAGTAGACTTTTATGATAAAAATGGCAACCAATACACTCTAAAAAGTATAATACATTTTTATAGTAAAATTATCAGTAGTACATTTTTATAGTAAAATTATCAGCAGTACATTTTTATAAAAAATTACCAACAATACATTTTTGTAGTGAAATTACCATCAATACAATTTAAAAAAAACTACCAACAATACATTTTGATCATCTACAAAATCTTCTTTCTTTTATGGTTTCTCCACTTCTCCCTATCCTTTGTATCTCTCAATATGTCTTGTCACCTTGCCACCTCCCCTAAACCCTGTTCTGTCATCCACTTGCTTAAGCCCGCTAGGTATGTCACACATTGCTTTCCCTCATCTCTCTTTCTGCCCTGTGAGTTTCAAATTCTCCAAGCCCTCCTTTCTCATTACATGTCCCCAAAATTTCAGCTGCCTCTTCCTGAAGGCAAATAACAAATCTATAAAATATATATCTAAAAAACATGTTTATCCTGAAAATATAAAATTGTATATAAAATATCTGTAGATGAAGTCATAAAATTGTGTACAAAATATTTCCATTTCAGCCTTATAACCCATGGAGGTTGATATGCTGCTAAACAAAATCAACCACCCAACCATTATTGGCCTCTCTAAAAAAAAAAAAAATAGTTTCTTAAAACCTCTTAAATGAAAACTGTACTGCTAATCCTCTTTGGGAACACTAAACCAAAAATGACAAACATTAAAAGTAATTTTCTTCTTTGTCAAAGCAAAGGTTTCACAGAAGCATCCTTAAATATACAATGTAATGACTTAAAAATAAATGCTTATTTCTGGAGACTTCTTTTTTATTTTCCTATTTTCAAATTTCATGACTAATTTCTTCTTATTAAAATTTAAAGTGAACCCGACAGAAAGTGGAATTAGCAAGTTAACTTGAAATTCTGCACCAATCTCTTGCATTCACATTTGCACTAATGCCCTTGTAAAAGGGATGAGTCTATCTCTTCTCCCTTCAGTTATTGGTCAAATAGTAACATAGACCAGGCTCTCTCACTTTGGGTAACAACCAATCTAGACAAAGAACTACTCTAAAGGAAAAGGCAATGCAAAAACATACCACTATCTTTCTCCAAATGTATGCTAATTCACACACATTAAAGGAAGCTGTGGAGAGCTATGATTACCAAGGTCCTGAATAGAGATTGTATTTTAAAAGAGAAAGTTTTAATTCCTACACTTTTCAATAGTAAATGACATCTTGTTTTAAATATAAATCTCAGTATTGAATATTTTATTACTGATTACGTTGTTTGTTCTGTATGTCTACAGATTCATTTATTATATATCTGTTATTTTTTTGTAGTTTTTTTTTCTATGTGAAACTGATGAGCCCCATACATTTCCAAGATGAGACATCTGAATGTAGTCAACAGAAAAAATACCCTGAAGGTTGTCAAAGAGCTTGATGCCTTCCCAAAAGTTCCTGAAAGTTACAAAGAAACCACAGCCACTGGTGGAGGAGGTAAACTTATTTCATGTTTAAAAATTTTTTTTTTTAAAAAACATCTGCATCCTCTTTCTTAATTTCATGAGCAGACAAAGAGTGATGGTAAAAGGGCAAAAGCAACTAAAGATGGAATGTTGTGGAGAAACACAGTCACCCACACCCTGAAAGGACATGGCTTATGAAAGTTTTTTTTGTCTAAAAAAATATGATTTTACTTGTAGACAGATCTGTATTATTATCTATCAAGATAACCTGCTTTTGAGATCAGCAAAGCCATAATAAATTGTAATTGTAAAAAGAAACACTGTCTTCTCTTATCTCTCCAGCTATGGGTTAAATGTTCTATCTTAAAATATTTTAAGATACATCTGCATTCTTATGATTTTTATTTTCAAAAAATAATTTTTGGAAAGTAATTAAAGTGTTTTTTATATTTTTAATACAAAAGCATTTGTATTTTAAAATGCAAAAAACTCTTGAATTACTTTTCAAAAATTATTCTTTTGAAAAATAAAATCTTTAGGTTAAATATGTATTTTAAAAGAAAGATTTTAAGATACAATATTTAACTCATAGCTGGGGGAATAAGAGCAGACATAGTTTAAAAAAACAAAAAAAAACGGTTGATATATATTTATATAAATTCATAGTATTATTATTCAGTCATCAAAATATTTTCTCTGACTTTTGGTAGCCTTATACCAACTTTCAGGTAAATTGTGTTTCCTATAACAAGATGGCAACTTATTGGAACCATTAAACCAACAAGAAGTGTTGCATAGAATGAAACAAGTTTGGAGAAGACGTCACAAGTGGAAGTGCTTTCCATCTCATCCCCATGATTGTTTCCTCTTAGGTTCCCAGTTAGTGGCAAATAGTGAACCCCCAACAAAAGCAAAATACTATGAATACATTTTTATATGAAAATAATGACCAATACATATTTATAGTAAAATGACTCACAATACATTTTTAAAGTAAAATGACCAACAATACATTTTATCTGTAGTTGAAGCCATAAAATTGTGTTGAAATTATTTAGATTTTGGCATTAAATAACCTATAGTGGTTCATGTGCCACTAAACAAAATCAACCAACCAACCAACCAATAAAAATGGACCACTTCCCCATCTCATCCACTATATTTTTGTTCTTTCTTGTCTTGAAGTGAGAACACTGCAATCACTTGACTGTATCCCTTTTGTATGTGAACACAATTCTTATTTTGTGATCTTTTTACTTTATTACTGTTGCTTGCATATATATATATTGTTTGCCTTAGTATTATTTTGCCCTGTTCTTTTTTTTTCCTTCATTGTTTATTGGAAACTTTGTTAATTGGTTTTGTTGAATATTTTTGCCACTTACAATTAACCATGACCAATTACCTTATGTTCTCACTATTTTCTTTATCTTCTGCTTCTCTCTCTAGTGTCAATCCTCACATTTGTGATTATCATCATCCTCGTCATCTCTGAAATAATTTATTACTCTGAGTCAGAGCTTGAATTTGATTATCTGGTGGACACAAATGTTGACGGGTAAGTTCTCCTCTTTTTGTTTCCAGATTTTCTTTCTCTTCTAATACAGGGTGACCCAAAAAAACGAACATTTTAACAATCCAATAACACCCAGAGTGATGGAAGAAAAATATTTTATTCATAGTAATTGAAGCCTTAAAACATCCCATTTAAGAAACAATGATGGAATTTTCATTTTTTTTTAAAATTACATCCTGTAGATGATGTCCACCTGTACGAATGCATTCTTGAAATATGCTGTTGAGATTCCTCATTGACTGCTGCAACATCTCAGCTGGGATATTGTGAATTTCATCTTGAATTCCAAATGGCGAAATGTTTACTTGCTCAAGGTCACTGTCTCGCAGTGTTGCCACTTGCTCATGTCTGGCAATACGCACTTCAAAAATTCCCGTTTTTTGGGGTCACCCTATATATAGTGCTACCAAAAGATTTGAGTCATATTTGAATATCTTGACCAGTTTGTTCATCTGTCAAGTTTGTTTTGCCTGTATTTTGCAAATGACCAAAGTTAAGCAACATTGAGCCTGGTCTGTCCCTAGTTGGGTTACAGTTTGGGAGTACCAGGTGCCGTAAATGTGTTGTAGCTAGAAAAGGTTACTGAATGAGGAATGACCAAAATGGAGGTTGGAAATGAAATGGTAATCTTTATAACATTAACAAAATACAATATGATATGAAGTAGGTAAACCACTGCTAGTGGTGGACTACTTAGACAGCATATTACCCTCGCTTACAATAGTGTTCAACATATTTATGAGGATTGGGAGATACCCATTAGTGTTCATAGGTATGGTGTATAACAAAATGTAAAGGATAATAGCTTGTTAATCAGAGGGCTGAGTACCAATTCTCATTGGATTTGTTCTCTTCACTTACACACAAATATCTTTGGGAAAGGTATGTATCCATGTCTTCTCCCTCCAGCTATGGGTTAATTAGTAGGACTTTTGTCAGTAAATCATTATTATCTAAAAAAATTCTTACAATCTACAAGTATTTTCTGTCTTTAAATAACCTGAAAAAGGTTGATAATCTTTACAAAAAACAATCATGTATCTTGCAAGAAGTAAATTATTAGAAGCCAAACATTAAGTTAGAATTATTCTATGTATTAGACATGAAGTTATATTCACATTCTATGATATAGGCAAATATAAATACACTTATTGTCCATAAATAAGTAGTCCAACCAATTTTTTATAAAAAGTTAATTTTCTTTTAAAAACATACCAGGGTTTTATTATAAAGTGAAAACAAATATTATACTAAAACACTAATCTTCTGTGTTTGTTCCCGAGATATTGTTTAAATAATACATAATACCCCAACCAATTTCAGGGTATGTACCTTAAAATCCTGTCAAGTGCAGTGCCAAATTTTATTAAAATTAGACAAAAGGTTCTTGAGCTAGGGTTGTTGTTCTGTTTTCGTGGCATTTTTAATTGGAAATTCAGTATTTGTTTTCAACACGCATTCTTATATTGACCCACATAAGTAAACAAACCCTTGCATATTCCAATGTGAAAAATAATGAACATGCATAATGCATTATAACGACATTATTAAATAAATTTAAATGCCCATAACAAAATATATTTATACAATTCATTACACTACATTAAAACATTTTGTATAAACAAATATCTCTGATGTTTGGCAAGTACTTGCTAAGTGAAGAAGCTATATAGGTATGTCATTGTAAAATGTAATATGACTTAAAAATTGTGTCGCATGACTTGATGGCAAATAAATAGATGCATGCTGTTTTGCTGTTATTATGTATTTTGAAATGTGAGGAAGAAATGATTATGTATAATAAAATGTATTACTTTAAAAAAAATTACCTAGAAAAAATGAAACTAAGCACACAAGAGGTATCTATTGTTTTGTTAGTTCAATAAATATGAATCTCTTAATGCAAACAATTGCTGTTTATTTTTTATTTATTTTTTTTGAATGACATTCACCTTTGAAAATTATATGGTAAATACTAAAATTGGTATAAATTTTTACCCCGGGGCTACTATTACTTGAATAAAAAGCCCTTTAGTGTGATATCAGTTTGAAATTCCATTTTAAAAAAAGCTTTTTCTTGTGTTTGATCTAAGTGATATTGTATAATATGAGTTATAATAATTGTTACAATAACTTACATTGCAAAGAAAAATTAAAATCTGTAATTAATAGTAAAATTGATAACATTGTTACCTCATCATTTTGTATCATGGACTGCTTTTAAATGGAACCCAATGGGTGGTCTAGTTATATATTATCAACCTTTTCAATGCTGAAATTTCATGACCAAAAATATGCATATATAGCAATCCAGAAATAAATACATCATTGCAAAAAGTGATTTAAAATAAAGGTTGGATTCTTCACTTTATAATGATGCCTGATTTTCCAAAATAAACTGTATGATTTCTATTCTTTAGGTTATGCTGAAGTTAACTATGAAAAATTTACAAAGGTTGAAGTGTCAATATCTGAAAGAAAAAGAAAGGAAAATTTATTAGGAAGATTATAAATTTTTTCAATTGTTTGAAATAAAAAAAACTTATTTTGAATTTTTATTTTAATAATTTATTTTTTAGAATTTCTATTGTTTGAAAATGGTCAGATATCTTTTGCATGTGTTGAAAATGTTTATTATAGGAATTATCTTAAGATTCATTATTTTTCTAAATAACGCTAGAAAGTAAGTAAACCATTATTTTGTGACAAACTCTTCTTCCTTGGCAACCACCAAACAAGATATGTTTGGTGGTTGCCAAGGAAGACTTGTACTTGTGTTGCTCCCCCATATAACACACCTATCTGGGTTTCAAATATCATACCAGGGAAGGCTATACTTTAGTGAAGGTGGCTTGTGTTTGGGGGAATCTTTTCCTTCACCAAGATGTGTTGTTTACGTGTATTCAGTTTGTTGTGTTTACTCATGAAAACTTCACAAGCCATGAATTTTTTGTTGATTTGGATGAGAATTCAAGAAACTGTTTCTTCAATGTCTGGTGATCCAGCTCAAAAGATATAAACATACAAATCGGAAGAAAATGTCATTGTTAAAAAAATTAACAATTAGAGGTGAAATTTTAAATTGTACAACAGTTATGGGAATGCTTCATCCCAATCATTTCTTTATCTACCCTTGAGGTACTGAGAGACATCTGCTCTAAAGTACAACTAGTGGTGATGCTAACATCTTGTCAGTAAATTACTTTTATGACAGACTTTTTCTAATGCACAATTGTTGAATGGATCATGCTGGGTTATTTCTCTGTGGGCATTCCAATAATCTGTCTCCAACTCATTTGTGTGCGTGTGTATTCTGTTTATATAGACTTCCGTCCAGGAGATAAGATTAATTAGCTGATCAAAGAAAGAACCTTCTGTAAGTAAAATAGATTGCCGTCCACAAAGTGTTTTTCAGTTTTGGCCTGTTTTTTTTTAAGTTTCCAAAATTACATTGAAATCAATGCAAATATGATGAATAAATCTCTAAATAAACAAATAAGAGCAACCAAAAATCTTGTGGACTTTTGGCAAACCTCATTAGTCATATCATGTCAACTTCCTTGGTGTTATGGAATTGGGAAGGAGATGTCAATGATGCTGAATGTTCAGAATTCAAGCATTTGTTTTTTCAATGTCTGGTGATCCAGCTCAAAAGGGATAAACACCAATCGGAAGAAAATGTCATTGTTAAAAATGCCTAGGCGATTATATATCTTTCAATACATGACTGACGAGGCAGATTTTTTCCTGCAGTAGGTTGCCATTTCTTTCTGCAGTAGACTAGTTGCCATCTGGTCTGTCCTGCTATTTACCCATAGCTGGGGGGAGAAGAGGAGGATTCATACCTTTCCCAAGGGTATTAGCACGTAAATGAATGTAATGGATTCGACTGGAATTTGAACTTGGATCTCAGGTTCCTCAATCCGAGCCACTATCTTTTACTCCACCCAAGGTCATTCTCCTAAGTATTTTATGGTTTTAAATTAATATTTTTAAACCAATTTTTTTTTTTATCAGACTCCAATCTGACATAACCATTCTCATATATTTTCTCTTAATATCGCAACTCCTTCACTAGAGCTATCCAGTCTCTCTCAATACCTCCACTTTTCATGCACTAGTATGACTCAACCAGGGCCGCTACTTTGTTATATCCTCAGATGTAAATTAACTAATTTCATTATTATATCTTAAAAGAAAACCTATTTACAGTATTTTTGATCTGTTTAAATCTCTTCATTTTTCTAGTCCTTATTGTAACATCAGTTCAGGATGTTTTAATGAATACATTTGATTTATTTTTTCATGTTATCATTTAATGTGTGTGGATACCTGCAAAGTGTTTCTGTGAAGAGCTAACAATTTTAATAAATTATAATTTTTGTTGCAGGAAATTAAAAATTAATGTTGATATCACAGTATCAATGAAATGTCATGGTAAGTAAAAGATGAAAATCCTTTTAAAAATAACTTTTGCTTCATATTTGTTCATTTTTTTAAGCTTATGATGAAAATATATATTTTGATCTAAAATCAATTTTTTTTTTTTACTGTTAACCCAATACAAGGGCCACTCAAGGTAGAACGTTACTGAACGAAATTGTAAGAGAAGGAGAAGGTGGAATTATGTGCACAGTATGAGGACGTGTAGGATAGATATTGGTTGACCCTGAACTTAGAGATCAAGAATGTAGTTGTCTTTGAAACATCTTCTCGGGAGTCTGTTCCACAAAGTAACAGCTCTGAGGAAAAAGCTGAGTGGAACTTACTCCTTATGAAAGGAACACAAGAAAATGGGAATGATATGCCATCCAGAACCATGGCATGGCAGGTGTTTATTAAGCATTTTGACAATCTATGGTTATTTCAATTCATCAATAATTTCTACCATTAATTCACTGCAGATCATTGCTACTACACTTTTGGCTAATATTTTCGGTAATCACACTTTTAGATAAAATATATATGCATATTTTGTCTTTTTATCCAAACTACAAAATTGTGGAGACTGTAAGCACCCTCCATCTCATTCACTGACTGGACAAATCATCCCACATGGTGTTTCAATTCCAGTCTGTGTTGGTGTGTACAAAAACTAGGAAAGATTCAGTGAACATTCACAAGGAAACAAAAGGTGAAATTAACACCACTTCAAAAAAGAAAACAAATTTTGTTTCCATTATGTTGGTTATTTTATTCCGGGATTCACTTGGCACAGTCTGGACAGAGTATGTAGATGAGACTTGTGATAACTTCTATGATGACATATGACATATTAATGTGGATCTCCCTCCTAACACTCCTCTGTCTAACTCTACATCACAATGCACAGCTTGCTTAATGGCAGGCAAGAACTACCTGGTTTTTTTTTATCTGTGACTACTTATGCTAGATTGAGACCAGAATTTTCTAATTTCCAGTCAAGTGGCACTTGATCCTGAAAGTTTTATTTTGTGTATGTAGTCACTTTGAAATTTTCCTTCAACAATTTTATGATCAACATTGCCATAAATATCTCCATGCTTCAGGCTCAGATAAAATCATTCATAGTCCACTTTGTAAGTGTACTAAGCTAATCCTGTGGGAGTGACCCATTCTATCCCATAGGCCACAATATCCTCTGGTTATTCAGATTCATCCAATATACAATTTCTCATATATACAAGGCTACATATAAGTTTTGATCAAAACTACACCTTTGTCAAGAAAGGGATCATTTTTTGCTTTTTACATCAGTCATCAGCAGTGATCCTAGAAAACCAAAAAATTCAAGGATTATCAGTATCACTTTTGAAAGCGGCATCTGTTTATTTTCTATATTTGTAAAGTGAAAGACAAATCCGAGAGGTAGACACAATAATCACAGCTCAAATCCAGCCATAGGCAACACACTCCAGATCAATCCCTGATGCTTCTCAAAATGAAAATGTCACTAATCATGTGTATGGGTGGAATTCATTCTTTAAAAATGACTTTGTGCCATATTATGTTGAAGGATGAATAAATACCCACATATTTTCCCTAAGCTGGCATTTCTTGCAATTAAAAAAAGAAAATGAGTGACTTTTAAAAAAAGTTATTTTTAGTATCTTTACTCTTACTTTGAATTGAAAGTTGCTAATGTATTTTCCCAGCATTTTTTGTATCAGATTAAAGGTAAATCCTCTTATCAGATTAGCACTAAAGTAAGAAATTCATTTAGCATTTTCTGAAATGAATTCATGGCAAATCTTCATATAATCCTTCAGGATGGGTTAAAAGTAAGAGTTGGTTTTTGCTTTATCCATACGGAAAAAAAAAAAGTTGCTGAAAAGACATTAGAAATGCATTTCATTCTTTCTTTTTTCTTTTTTTTTTTTTTTTTTTTCAGATCTGATGAAGCCTTAAATTATCAAATCTGTTTTTATGAATGTTTCCAATTGTCAAAATTTAAAAACTTTGTCAGGAATTCTATATCCTAATTTGAAAACATATTTATATAAGTACTAATATATCCCCCATCGATCCCAGTAAAAAAAAATACTACTAATTATATACTACACTAAATTTAATACAACCAACTTAATCCTTTGCAATAACTCTTCTCCATCAACTAGTGTTTTGCAAAAGACCAACATCGTGTATCAATTTAAATGTCCTTTGTGAGATTGTATCTCTGACAAAAATGAAAATATATATGTTGGTTTTACAACTACAACTTTGTCAAGGAGACTTGCATTTCATATGAATGATTATAGTTCAGTCTCACAACATTTAATTAAACATTTTAACATTTAAATTCTTGTCTACATTCACGATTTAGAGAAATATTAATCAACAATACTCCACCACAAAAATAAAAAAACAAAATTTCAAATTCTCGAAGCCCTTTATATATAAAAAAAAGATATGACCAAAAGTAAATAAAATCATTTATGAGTATAGCAACACTGTTCTAAAATGTTTATAACAAAGTTTTAAAATATCTAAATTGTAATTGTTAAAAACTACAATTAAAACAATATTTTTAAAACACATAATTACAATTTTTAATAAGAATTTACATAAATTAAGTTACTTCCCTTACATTGTGGTAATTTTTTCAAATTTTGCAGGGTTCATGCTCACACATTCATAACTTACATTAATTCTTTGTCTTAGCAATTCATGTCTGAAGATGATCTTGGATGAGATTGAAAATACTTGGGGAAAATATAATCTATAAGAATAATTACAACATTTTTCTTATTCAGTTTTGTACTGATGCTGAGAAATTGATCTGTTAACTTGAGAGGATTAACATAAAATAAATAGACATATGTTTAGATTATTCAATCAAACATGCTTGAATGAAGCTATGCTTCCTCAATATACATATATAGTGGCTGAACAAATCCACTTTGTGTTCATGACATCATCAGAGTGGTTTTCAAAAGCACAACCACTCTTTACAACTTTCTTACTAGAGTTACAATGTGGATTGGATATTTTCTTGGGATCCGAGAGCTGAATTCCAGCTAAATTTGTTACATTCATAAATACCCTTGAGAAAGGTATGAATTCATCTCTTTTATCCCCACCCACCAACCTATGAGTTGAATAGCACAACAGACAGGGTCCTAGCACCTTGGTTGGCAACCAGTCTACTTCAAAAAGAAATGGCACCCTGCTGCAGGAAAATCTGCCTAGTCAGTCATTAATTGAAAAAAACATGATTGCCCAAGTGTTTATCCCATAGGGCACTTAACTGACTGACTCCTAAAGTTACTTTCCCTTGGGGAAAAGTGAATAGCAAAAGATTGCATTGGTAAGGTCCCTCGTGCAAATGTGGAAAAGAATATCAGGGAGAGCAACCAGCTTCTTTAAAGTTAAACTTGAAACATAAGAATACAAGTCGTTCTCAAACTCTTTTGTTCTAGGCTGCATTTTCAGAATGAAAATTTGCTCATACTTTTTATCACAAAATTTGGTGAGGTACATTTAAAAATAAAAAATGGTGACTAATAGTGCATTAAATATAATATATAATACAAATAACTTATCTGATTAGAGTAAACAAATTTAATGAAAGCTAGGAGCTGGTTTTTCATAAGTAATCTCCTTTATACTGGGCCTAATTTGATGTAAACAAACCTTCATCTCATCAAGACAAGCCTTTCCCTTTTTCGGTTTTTGATATTTGTCAGAACTGAAAATCCTTGTGAAAGTCTCGGTGAAAAGGCACAAGTACCCCAATAGCAAAGAAGGTCCAGAGAGAGAAGGTAAAAGGGAGATAACTGCGGATTCAGTCAGAACATTATCATAGATAACTCTCTCCAGTTTGTGGAGCCTAGTTACTATATTCTTAATACTTGATATAATGCAAAAATAAAACAATGATAAAATCAGTCAATTATTTATAACTATTTATACTGGGACTCATGCATGTAATTACAAGTAGTCCATAATAATATTTTAAATTTTGAAATCATTTTTGGCATATTAATTTTTTGAAACTGTTTCTAAATCTTTGTCTTTCAATCATTCTGCCACACCTGCTACCCTCTTGTCACACCTATGAGGCACACCAAACTGTTTGAGAAGCACTGACCTAAAGAGAAGTAAAAGAAAGTCTGTTATGGCAGATTATGTTTGAAGACAGGAGGACCCATGTCTTCGATGAAATTCCGACATTTAATAGAGAATAGTGTGAAAATGTGTGAAAACGTTAGTCAGTCCCATGTGGATCTAATGGTGTAGTTTTATTTGCTCGGCAGGGAGGGAATTGAAGGTCAATTCTTATTTGTAAAAATGGCTAGTGAGGCCACTGTTTCAGAAATCATAGCACGACATGCAACTGCCAGAACAAAATGCAGTGAGGGAACATTTTCATAAGACACCAAATCTTGCCCACTGCTGACTGCTGATTTTCCTGTCACTTTTATTGACATGAGATAGTTGACAAAATCCTAGATCTGGGAAACTTGCAAAGAGGCCCATATCTGGGCATGCAAAGTTGTTCTGTTGCTAACAAGAGAAAAACATGCAACCAGCTTTAACAGATGTCAGCACACAAATGGGGGCCTTTTTTACATCTGCAATGTATTGATGGTGGCTTCCTTACTAACATTTTGTTTGAAGTAATATGGAACTTTAATATCTTAATTATATCATTTTTTTTCCTATTCTAATTACATGTGCTATACATTTTAGTTATTGTCATTGAAAGTTTATGAGGGATGTTGTTTTTATTTGGTACTGTTCTTTGTGATTTTGTAGTGCTAGTGTACAAAATTCAAAGAAGGATGGTCCTCTCTAAGACATACTGAATTCATCTCTTCAAAATCATTTTTTATCATTGATCTGAGAATGTGATTGTATATAGTTGACAATTTAGACATGTCTGAATGAGTCAGGTACTATGTATGATATCAATATGAAAGTCTAGATCTGACAAGGCTATTTAAGAATACGATATGAATTGGTATTTTTTATATTAATTATTGAACTATTTTTCATCACAATTTACTTCTTTAATTTTCTTTTGCATTTTATAGCAATTGGTGCAGACTGTCTAGACATGACTGGTCAAGATGTGCAAGCATTTGGTCAGTTGCAACAGGATGATGCCTATTTTGACCTGACCCCTGCCCAACAACAATACCAGAACATGCTCCAGGAATTCAACCAATATCTACGTGAAGACTACCATGCAATACAAGAGGTTCTTTGGTTGACTAGTGGTGTTGCATCTCTGGCTGCATCAATGCCTGACCGGTAAGTGGACTGTGGTTAATTTAGTTCACCAGTCGTTTGTGATAACTGAAATGGATTAAGGTGCTTGTTTTTTGGTCTTCTCTGACTCTTATGAAGATAAAGTGTTGTTCGTGCTCAAAAATGAAAAAAAATCAAACTACCTCCACACACACACACCCAGTGCCTTTAGCCTTGTTGGGAATAGAGAAGTAATGTACCTTTACCAAACCCTTTTACTAAATTTGTCAATTTGTCTGATTAGTTGTTATTGTAACTTTCCCCTCTTCTACCACTTTCCACTGGTCTGTTTCATGAGATGTTGTAGTGTTGCAGCTCAGAGAAGACACTAGGGTCGTTCTCAGGGTGCAGCTTCTTCTAGTCAAATACTTGTGGCTTAAAAATAACCATTCAGTTAGATTGTTACCCAGAAATGAAAACCATGAGCTGATTGTACTAGTAAGCAGATTTTTATTCATGGAATTTTAACCTACTGTTATAGACGAGTGAAGCTGAGATGAGGCATGGCTGAGAGGGGGAGGTAAACAGTCTAACAAGTGTCTTCTATTTTGTGTCATTATTCAGAGGATCACCTCTTTGCTTCATCTCTCTTACTTTTCACAGGCCCTAGTCCACCTTATAGATAACCTTGTTCTTTGTCTTTTCATCTTCAGTAACCTTCCTTGTCCAAGCTGCTTGCTAGGGAACTTGTAAAGCCCACTTTACTTACTGATAACCATGGGTGAGGAAAGGGGATAAATATTCCAGATTCATTTTTGGGACAGGTCCAGCTGTTTTTGGGGAACAGTGTAGAGATATCAGCTGACTGATTGATTGATTGATTTTCTATGGCTTATCAACCCTTGGCAGTTTATTTAAAGCCAGAAAATATTTTTAGATTGTTAGAATTATTTTTTTTATTTTATTTTATTTTTTTTGATATAATAATAATAATTTAGTGATAAAAGTCTTACTAATTAAGACATAGCTGTGAGAGAAGATGTGGATTCATACTCATATCTAATCAGATTTTGATAAACTGACAAGAAATTATAACATGGACATAAAGTAGGGGATCAATATATAAACTGATCCCTCATTTTATAACCACAGTAGTTTCTATACATTTACATTCCAGAGAATGTAAATAAGTCTAAAAGACCCACCTGTATAGCTAATCAGTATTTAATTAATTGAATGATTTGTTTTCTATGACTTATTAGCCCTTTGCAGATTATTTAAAGCTAGAAAATATTTTTAGAATGTAATGTAAGAATTTTTTTTTTTTTTTTTTTTTTTATAATAATGATTTAGGGATAAAGTTTTAGTAGTTCATCCATAGCTTGGGGGAGAAGTGGATTCATACCTTTCCCAAGTGTATTTGTGCCTAAGTGAATATAATGAACCCAGCAGTCAACCAATTAGGGACTAACCGGGCTTGATGTTGTTTAACTGTAGTAGTTGTACATGAACCTGTATTTTATCATGATGCGGCTGTAAGCCTAATTAGTGGTATGGAACTGACAATCTGAATTCAAATTCTGGGCTAGTTGCTTACATTTACTCTGACATGAATGCCTTTACAGAGGGAGGAATCCATCTCATATCATCTCTCCCCCCCACCAGTTATGGGTTAAATAGCAGTTCTCTTTAGTTCTTTTCACTAAATTGAGTTCTCAAGTTTAGGAGTAAGTAATTCTTATATTGGTAACCCAGGTATTGAGTAACAAATTTTATCTACCATTTACAAAAAAATCCTCTACTAAAGAATTAGAAAGCTTATAAAACATTTCCGTTATATTTTACAGTGATTATAAAAGAAGTGGACCTCCAGATGCCTGCCGCATTCATGGTTCTTTATCAGTTAATCGAGTGGCTGGCAACTTCCATATCACAGCAGGAAAGTGAGTGTGTTTCATTGTGTATTTTTATATTTAATGGTTTTCTTATTTCAACATTTTCTACTTTGTTACATATTACATCCAATTCTACTAGTAAAACTATTCTTTTCTCTATCATGCTATCACTATTTTAAATCATTTTAAACTGTTTGTATTAATTGTATTTTATTTTTTGTAATGCTACCAATGATGTTGGACTCTGTCAATGCCTCTGACAAACTGAATTTATAGGCTTCAATCAGCAAGGTTCGGTACAAACTATCTCAGGTCAATCAACAAAATTTGTTGAATCTGTTACGTACCTAGGCAGAGAGATAAATTCTACTGAAAAGTGTGAAAATTTGCATAGCTAAAGCCTGGGCCGCTTTGAATCAAATGGATGTAATTTGGAAATCTGGTCTACAGACAACCTCAAATAGAAATTCTTTCATGCCACTGTAGAGACGTTGTTAATGTATGGTACCACTGTGTTAAATTATATTAAGTTAAAACAAAAAAAGTAATTTATGCACTTTTGTTGGTGTTACCTTGATTTCTCCTTCTTTGTGTATGTATATATATATATATATATATATATATATATATGTGTGTGTATGTATGCACCTGTACATGTGGGTATGTGTAAAATGTCATGGTTATTTTCCCATTTTCTTAATTTTCCTATTCTCTCTCACTATTATTTTTCTTCTCTTTTTTTTTTTTTTTTCTCTTTTGGCTCTGAGAGTCAAAGATAATGTAGCAATGTAATTTCTGGTATCACAGGATTTTTTAGGCTAATTTGAATAGTTTGGGGTTTTCTTAAGTTTTGGAAAATAACAAAATTGAGAAAATTGGCAGTCAATTGCCTATACCTCCTGACAAGTAGACCAAACAATTACAAAAAGTTTGTCTACTAATTTGGAGTTTAGGTGCTGAATATAAAATCAGTCAGCTAAGTGAAAATTTTATATTTGTATTAATCATATATATATATATATATATATATATATAATTTATATGTGTGTGTTGTAACTCTCAGATTGTTATTTTATGATTGCTAAATAAATAAGCAGTAATCACTTCACTTGTTGTAAGATAATGATATGAGAGTTGCAATAAAATGCCACAAAAATGAGTGAAAGATAAATTCCAAAATAAAAAAAAGAAAGAAATTCTAAAATTATTACATCTCTTTCCATCCCAATTCAATAATGTTTGCCTGGATTTCTGAGATGAGAATAAGTTACATTTGGAAATTAAAATGTAAGAAATACTTGTTATATTATTTATATTTGGATGACTCTCCTCATTTCTCTTGTTATTATCACAATGTTTCGACTGTTATACTTTCCAGCCTTCCTCAGCTGTCAGTTGATCTGGGCAACCTTCAGGAAATTTTGGACTAAACCCTTTGTTTAATCTATGAGAGTAGATTGTTCTCATTCCACTGTCCACCTGATGAAGACTGGAGGGTGTAACAGATGAAACATTATGATTGATAATAACAATGATAAAGACATTAATACAGATGTAAATCATCATTATATCAATACTTTTACTAGCATATATATATATATATATATATATATATATATATATATATATATATATATATATATATATATATATATATATATATATAATGTAATGTAACCACATCATGTTGAAACACTGGTTCTTGTCGATCACCGAAGTTAAGCAACATTAAGCCTGATCAGTACCTAAATGGGTAACCACTTGGGAATACCAGCTACTTATGTGTGCCAGTGGTATAATGGCTTTGTCAGGTTTGTTATATTCGTTTATGTGAAAATACTTACTGGTGGAAAGGCATTATAGGCAGGCAGCTTTTTGTCATAAAGTGCTCGATATCAAAAGGTAAGAATAGAGCATTAAAAGAATTAATGTGGAGAAACTTATCACTTAACTGAGTGGTGTTGGTTCAGTCATTCCCACTTCAGAGTGAACACATTATTGTAATGGCTTCAATATTCAGGGTGAGAAATATATATATATATATATATATATATATATAAATAATGTGTGTGTGAATAAAGACAAGAAAACTTAGCCAACACATTTTGTCGTCTCATGTACTTTATCAAGGAAAATGTAAGGATTTTATTTTGCATCAATATTTAAACAGAAGTAAAAATTTTAGTTTTCCACAATTTTTAAATCTAAGAATGCTCAGAAATATACATCAGGGTAACTGAAAATTAAGGTAATTTATGGGGGGGATTCTAAGTAATGTAATTTAATGTCTAATATATATATATATATATATATATATATACACACACACACACCTTTGCTGGCATCAAAGAATAAGAAACATAACTTTTATTTTATCATCACCTGCTGTTTGTAATAGCTTTTTTTAAAATTGGAAATGGGTCTGTCATGGAAGTGTTCAGGTTTCCAAGGATAAAGAATGCAAATTTAAATCTCACCTGAGGTTAATTCTTTATTTTTGATCCATGCTGTTTATTTAAGATTTGTAGAACAATAGCTTGACAGTTGGAATAAAAAAAGCAAGAGAAATAGATGAGATAAATCAGAAATTAATGATTTACAATGCTTCATCTAAGAAATTTGGCCCACTTAAGACTATTATATTCTATTACAGATGTACAGTAACAAAAAAATTAAGGTGAAAGAAGTAAAAAAAGTAATGATTAATAATACTTCATTTAAAAAACAACCTGTTTGTTACTAGATTTTTGAAGAAAGTAATATTTCAGCAATCTCCTCCTCCTCCTTCTTCTTTCAGATCAATTCCTGTCATACCTCGTGGACATGCTCACTTGGCCTTACTTGTGCCAGAAAGTGGTAAGGAGTTTTAACAATTCTTTTTTTATTATTCTTACTTTTGGACAAGTTGTTTATTTTTCATAAGAATTTTGAGAGAGAGAGAGTTCTTACAGAGTACAGTATACAAGATGATATTTGAAAGTTCCCAGACTGTATGTGCCAAGAGAGTACCATTCAATGAAAATGTGCGTACAGATAGTGCACATTAGTATCAAACTTACTGACATATTTTTTATCCATGTTTAATTATGTGAGAATTTGTAATAATGTGTTGAAACGGCTCTGCAATCTTTACAATAATGAATACTTTCAAGTATCTATATAAAATTTTGCATGGGGCCTATCAAATCTATTATCCTTTAAATGTTGTATCAGGCTTCTAATAGACATCATGAAGATGGAAGAAATTGATAAAATGCATTGGCAGTAGTCTTGGTTTATTATACACTGATTAACTTGGGCTACTATCACTCAATCCAACTCTTATACTGGGTTGAACAGTAAAGTTAAAAACTTGAAAATAAGAAAAACACGTTCATTTTGTATGTAGCTTTGGTGTAAGCACATATTGTGCAGCTTAGGAAAAGATCATTCGCATTGTTGCGATGATCCCAACTGCTGACTATTCTCATCTTGGTTTTTATAGTAACAACATTTCAGCTGGTCTTCTTCATCCATATTAAATTTTTTTAATTATGAAGTGTAAAAAAATTAAGAATTTTAACAAATTCTTTTTTTACAAACAACTTGAGATGAATTTGTAGTTCTTGTTTAAGTTATATTTAGTAATTTTATATCCTGCGTATGGTTGTAAGAATAATAAACGAAAACAAACTTTATCTGGTGAGGTAGAAAAGGAAACAAAATAGGTTTTACTATTTTTTTTACAATGATGTTCATGATGTACAAGACTCAAGAGGTAGAGGATTGAAGAGTAAGAGGCACCACCCAAAACAAGGTTGTAATGCCACCAAGACACAAGGGTCACTGGAATTGAGAGAGAAGGAAAAGACTTTTGACACAATCCTAAGCAAGAAACAAAGAATAAACCTCTACTCCTGTTCAAAAGACCAGGGAGAAGTGTGAACTGGATAATAGGCAAACCTATCTACTCTTGTTGAGAAAAAGAAATGTAAATAAATAGTTAATAAAAGTTCAGAGTTTAGGTGTAGATGGTAGAACTATAGAGTTGATGTAGACTTTAGAAAGAACCAGAAACCCAATCTTGTACAGGAAACACAGAATAAACTACTACTCCTGTTAAAAAAAAAAAACAGGGAGGAGTGTGAACCGGACGATAGACAATCCTTGTATTGCAAATATAATCAATCAAGGTGGAATGTCTCTTTTGTAAACAAGGCAGGTGGCCTGGGAGATGGGAGAGTTGGTTGTATACAAGCCTGGCATTGATTTATTTTACATTTTGGGGGATTTGTTTTGTGAGCTGCTCAGAGCACTTGCACAGATGGCAACATGTTTTTAATTTTGCTTTTGTAGCATTCATATCCAGCTGACATTTTTTTGGTTTGGAGTGAATTGGAGAGAGGCCTGATTTTGAGGAAGAGTAAAGCAGTAGTATTTCTCATTATTTTTAATGTGTGATTAGTTGCTCCAAATTTATTAGATAATGATAGAAATTTAATGCTTTTACTTTGTATTGTTTTGGTGTTTCTAGGGCTGATGACTATAAAGATATTGACTTGTTATCTAAATCTGAAACCCAATCTGCAAAAATCTTGCAGATATTATCTCCCTTTCCTTTCACCATGGAGAGGGGGGAAATACTTATCAAGTTATAAAAAAAAACAAAAAAATTTAGTCTGTTTCTACTTCTTGATTCTTCAAACATTAGTAATAGTATAAAAAACATTATAAAATATAAAAAACAAATATAAAAACAATATTATAAAAATATAATATTGTTAAAATAAAGCGGAGCTTATTCTATCTTTGTTACACACTGTGTATGAGTTTTCATGCACGTGTAATGTATATGCATATGTCTTTGTTGTGTGTGAATGACATGTTTATTCCTTGTTTCCTGTTTGGGTTTCTTGCTCCTAAATTCTACTTCAACTCTATACTTTTAACATCTTTGCTGTCCTGGGTATCACAATAAACTACATTCGACACCAATTCCTCAGATCAGGAGGTTTTGAGGAGCATGGAACCACCTCTTAATTGCTGTTATTCCCCGGTCCACCTTGACTTGGGGTGATAGCACCTGTTAGGGCTTCAGTTATAGGCAAATAGTTAACCTGCAAACTGGGGTCAAAACACTATGAAAATGTAAAAATAGGTTTTGTAGTAAGAATACCAGCAATACATTTTAAAAAAAAAAAAAAAATTACCATCAATACATTTTTGAAAAAAAAAAAAAAAATTACCATCAATACATTTTTGAAAAAAAGAAATTACCATCAATACATTTTCGAAAAAAAAAAAAAAAAAAATTTCCATCAATACATTTTCGAAAAAGAAAAAAAATATACCAGGAATACATTTTTTGAAAAATTCTTACCAGGAATACATTTTTTAATTTTTTTTTTTATTACTAGCAATACATTTTTGAAAAGAAAAGAAAATCTTGCCAGCATTAAATAACCCATTGAGGTTGATATGCTGTAAAACAAAATGATCCAAATAAGTCAAACGTGATTTACAAACAGATATCTTACAAAAAATACATATTCTATTTATACAAATCTATTGTAAAAACCTTGTCTGCCTTAAATAATCCATTTAGATTGATATGCCATAAAAAAAAAAAACTAAACAAACCTAATATCTCTGCATAAACTCTGAAATTTTATTTATTATCTATTTAATTTTTTTTTTTTTTTATTTCTCTTCAGTAGGAGGAGATAGGTTTGCTTATCATCCCCAGTCTTTTGAACAGGATTAGAGCTTCATCCCTTGTTTCCTGTTTAGGATTGTGTTTCCAGTTCCTTCTAAAGTCTTTTTCATTCTCTTTCACTCCTACTAGTCCCTTGCATCTTAGTGGCATTATTACCTTGCTTGAGGTGAACTGATTAAAAAAACCCCCCAAAAAACAACTTGACTTTTATTGTATACACAAGCACCCACTTACATCCAGTATGCATTTAAAATAAGACATTGGAGTAATATATTCCTGTCTCACTTAGTCTGAATAACTCCTACCTTGGGTTGAACAATAAAATCATAAATTTGGAGGCAAGAAAAAAAAAAAATCAGTTTCACAGGTTAACTGCAAAAGTCAAGGTAAACTATGGAAGATGCTAAGTGATGCAATCCTTCATAATTTAACTTGAGTTTTACAGTTACCTGAGCAATATTTATGAATGTTCTTAAATTTAAAAAATTGTAAAACCTAATGGTATTTTTTTACTACTGTTTATAAGTACATGTACAAAATAAAATCCTTAAATTTACTTTTACATCAGAGGACAAAAACACATTGGTAAAAAAAAGTTTTCCTTATATATATATATATATAGTTTGGTTTTTGCAGCCATCAACATCGACATAATGTCATCAACCAGTGACTTCTTCAATTCTCATTCATTGTCATCAGACTTCATTAAGATATATAGCTTTAACATCAGGAGGTCAATTAAAATACATGACCATGGATTCGACTTGGCGATCTTGTCGGGTGATACTTTTAGAATGACCACTTTAACACTTTATTTCAAAAACTACAAAGAACGCTACCTAATTATCTTTCAAAAAAAGTAACAAGCGTATGATGATTGAAAGAAAGGACATTGGGTGTAATGGGGAGGGTAGTTGAAAAGGGGGTGAAGGAAAGGGGCAGGAATGTAAGTGTACTGTAAATGTATACAGTAAAAATGGAAAGCAAATATGTAACTTAATTGTTATGGAGGATGTGGGTGCGTGCATGTCTAATGGGTTACAGTGTTTTTTTAGATTTTTTAATATATACATGCACACATACACACTGGGTTATTCAAAAAGAGAGTAGTTTTAGAAAATTGAATAAAAACTAATGCTAAGAGACAGAAACACATTTTAAATAGAAAAAGTTTCAAAGTTATTAAAATTACTGAATTTTTTTTTTCAACCTTGTTTCAAAGTTTTTTGTTTTTTTTTTCTGATTTTCTATAAATTTAAATTGTTATAATTTGTGTCAACCCTTAAAATGGCTCTTGTTTATCATTTGTGGCCTCCCTGGCCACCAGATCTTACCCCATATGTATTTTATCTGTGCAGGTATATAAAAGATGTGTTTATTCCATCTATGCCTGCTACTTTTAAAGATATGAGAGATCAAATTGTTGAAGCTCTGAAGTCAATATCCACAGATCAATTGATTTGAGTTTAGCAAGAATTGGAGGACCTTTTTAAATGTTAGTAGCGCAACACGTTACTCATGTTGAGGTGCATACAAGTTGAACAACCTTAAAATAATAAGCTTTGGACCTTTTCCTATCTTGTAATGTGCTGAATATGTTTCTGTCTCTTAGCATTTGTTTTTATTAAATTTTTAAATGTTACTCTTTCTTTTTGGATAACCCTGTACATAAGGTGTTTGTATTAATATTATTAATATTCAGTCCTCGTCTTTTTTAAAAAAATTTTTTTTTTTATTTCAGAGTACAATTTCTCTCATAGAATTGATCATTTTTCATTTGGTGAACTGGGATCAAAATTTGTTCATCCCCTTGATGGAGAAGTGATGGTGACAAAAGATAGTAAGCACCTGTTACTTTTTAACTTTCCAACCTTCATTTTCTATAAAAATAAATGGTGGCTTTACTCTTCTTACAGTAAGGTTCAACCTGTAAAAGACCCAGGAGCCGGTCAAGGTAGAGCGTTACATTAAGAGGCAGTTTATGCGGATAGGAGAGGAAGATAGCGGTTAACTTGAACAGGCTCGGATTGTAGCAAATGGGGAAACCTCTTCTTAGTAGTGGTTCACAGGAAGAAGCTTTTCGAGTGGTACTTACATCACACATGAAATACAGAGAGAATGAGGGTGGTTTTCTATGATGTGCATGGCATTGTGGGTTGTAGCCATGAAAGTTAGAACTGGTGGAACCAAGGAATGTAGTTCATCTGAACACTTTCCATGGAAGTAGTGATAAGGCAGTAAGAGGCTTGCCACATCCCACCTGTGAGAGAGAGCTTGGAGGGTGGAAAATAATTCTTCTGCAACAAGGACTTGGAGACGCTGCTTTGATAAGTATTGAAACATTGATTTTGTTGCATTATCATCTCCAAAAGTAATCACAGGTAGTGCAAGATTCGACGACCTCTTCTTTTTTTTTCCTTTGCCTTGTGAATCAACAAAACGCGTTCTTTCTCACTCCAATAGACACAAGGCCATGGAAGTCCTACAGAGACACAGAAGGAAGATTGTGTGAACTCTTCATGACTTTAACTTTGTTTCTTTTATTGTCCTTCTGCAACATGTCTGATTAATGCATTTATTGTTTGTTTGAATTCTATGTTTCATGTTTTATTTTTACCCAGACTCACATGAGCCCACCAAATATTGTTTGTTGGACAGGAAGGATAAAATGAATACCTTCAATTCCTGTAACAATATAAATTAATTCTGAAAGTTAAAATACTTAAAAGGCTTCAAATTTAAACTAAATATAGTGCTTAAAACTTTAACGCAACTCACATTTTTAATTAAATTAAGGTTTTTGGTGTGGAAAAAAAAAAAAAGATTTCATACTAAATTGTTGGTTTTAGTCTTAAAAACTTACCTCGTCTCACATTTAGTGTTTAAAAATTTATCCTGTCTCATATTTTTATATTAAACCAATAGTTTTAATATTGTGGGTTACTCCACTTGGCTTTGCCAAACGCGGGTTAGGTGGTGCTGTTTAAGTCTATAAAAAGACAAATATTTCCTTCCTCTTCCTTTTTTCTTCAAAATGTAGCAAGACAGATAAAGGTGTCCCTGCTGTGTTGTATTTGTTTCATTAACTGACAATGATGCACGTTTATCTCTCACACACACACATTCTTAATACCCAAGTTTTTAATGTTTTCTTTTCCTTTCAACTGTGTACACATTAATGTAACTTCTTTTTGTTAATACAAATATTGTTTGTGGGACAAGTCAGATATTATTCAACTTTGCTTGATCAGTGACACAATCTGTGGCCAAGTTGATCTAATGTGGGATCTAACAACATCTTTCTCCTGCAAAGGGAAATGAAGGTTGGAGAGCACATATTTTCTTAGATATCATATTTAGATATACTTATTATTTATGTAGATATACTCAACATTTTCGCTGTAAGTTACATTCAAGAAATTAAATCGGATCGGCAATAAATTTAGTCTCTTATGGCTACACTGTAACAGTTTTGAATATTATTAATATTTTTTTAATCTCTATTCTTTTATCACAGACTATCATATGTTCCAGTATTTCATGCAGGTTGTCCCTACAGAGGTGCGTACTTACAAAAATAATATGGACACTTATCAATTTGCAGTCACAGAAAAGGTGAGTAATTATAAAACACCAGAATTTTTTTTTCAACAGGTTGACATATGTTAAAATCCTCACAGTATTTAGTATTGTTGAAGTTATTGCTAACATTTTTTGTTGAGATTTACAATGTCTACATTTTGTTCAATTTTGCAAACCAATCGATGAAATTTGAATAAGCTGATTTATTTGGAAAAATACTTTGATAAAAACCCTACTTCACAGTTTAACAATTTCTTTAATTTAATTTAGTTTTACGGAACATCATAGTAAACAATTTTTTTTTTTTTAAGAATGATTATTTTTTTTTCCTTTCGAAGAATAAATTCTTAGGATTTCTTACTCTTGAGCATGCAACATACAAGTGGCCATGCATAAATATTTCTTTTTGTTCCCCCTTACATGTTTGCACTTCTCCCCAAAATTTTATTTTGATGAGTCAGTGTATAGCTATTTTAGAGTCATGGATGGATAGACTAACAGAAGTCACAGAATTTCATATATAGATTGGAATCAAAACATTTAAGCAAAAATGTTCAATGATTTTAAATTGTTCTTTCATTTAGCATTTGATTTAATTTTTTTAAACTTGTCTTTTTTTTTCCTATTTTTTTCTTATTTTGTCCCAAGAACCGAACAATTAACCACGACAAAGGAAGTCATGGTGTAGCTGGCATTTTTATAAAATATGACTTGGCATCCTTGAAAATCAGAGTTCGAGAAGAGCATAAGCCTTACTGGCAGTTCTTGGTTCGACTGTGTGGTATTATTGGAGGAATGTTCTCAGTTTCAGGTTGGCATTACCATTTTCTTATTCTTTCATTTGTTTTTTTTTTAATTGACTCAAGAATTGTTGCTTTTTGAGATATTTGTCTCTTGGAACTCTGAAATTAATGGAACATTTTAATAAAACTCTGAGATGTTTTCAAGATATCTAATAAGTTCTAACCAAACCAAAATATTCTTGTCTAGTAAAAGATGTTATTGCTTATAACAGGGGTGGCCAAACATGCTTATTGTAAGAGTTACATACGATAAAATTCAGATGTTTGAAAGCCTCAAGACATGAACAAAATTTACACATACGTTTTTCTTAACATGAAACTTGTGTTTTAACCTACCGGTGTCTTGATTCATATCCAGTAAATAATTATAAAGCTTGAAATGTTTCTTATTTACCTTTTTATATTAAATGTGATGAAAAAAAGGAACTCAGCCAACATATTTCCATGAGCTGCATATCAAAGCTCAAAGAGCCACATGCGGCTCATGAGCAGCAGTTTGGTCACCACCACTCCGGCTTATAATATTGCTAATGATCTAGTAGATCTAATTTCAAGACACTTTGTTAAATTGTCTTGAAATGTTTCAAATGTTTTCTCATTTATTCAACAGTAAGAAATATTGATTTGTAATGTGATGTCAAACTTTAGTAACATATTCTATGTTGTTACAGTTGTTATGCTTTCATTAAAGAAATACTAAGATAAATGCATGTCTCTTTAGAAAATCTATTTCTTTCCCTCTTGAAAAATCATTGACTTTCACTAATTTCACAAGGAAGTAACAGCTGTGAAATTTGATTAAATCTTAAGCAACTCCACAACTGGCATAAATGAGGCTTAAGCAACTAAAAAAGAAATGTAAAATTAGACAGAGTTACTGAATACGTCATACTGTATTCAAGATTTCTACCAATTCAACTAGTTTAGCTACATTGGAATGTCTTTCATTTCTATTTATTAGCTCCAAGCATTAAAAATTTAAGCAACTTGAGTAATGCTTCTTGCGATTTTAAAAAATAAAAAAATAAAAAAATTAAGCAACTGGTCAAAATCCTAAGTTTCTTCTTAAAAGAAAATTGCATAATATATATGTATGTATGTATGTATGTGTGTGTATGTATGTATGTATGTATGTATGACTCTCCTGTTGTATCTGACGTATGAGGATCAAGCAGCTCAGTTCCTAGGAACCGACAACCCAGACACCAGCATATATAATTTGATTATAGTGGGGAAGGCTTTGTGCAGAACCAACCACACTTCTTGAAGGGCTGAATACAGAGACCTGGTGCACTATGTGCCACAAGGTCCCCAAAACTCTACAGGTTTTGAATTCAGAGTTGTCGTTCTCCTAGACCAGTTACCATCGAAAGCTATAGAACCCTGTCTGTCCTGCTATTTACCCATAGCTGGAGGGGGAAGAAGAGGATTAATATCTTTCCCAAGAGTATTAGCATATAAGTGAATGTAATGGATTTGACTGCAATTTGAACTCGGCTCTTCAATCTGAGCTGCTATCCACTACTCCACTGTGCCTCATATATAATTTTTTTTTTTTTTTTTTTCTGTTTATACATTTTTTTATGGATACAACTTATTTGAGTAAATGCTCTGTTTTTTAATTAAACAGTATTAATTGCATTTACCAGCCTGAATCTTTGAGAGATTTTATAGAAAATGTGTCCTCTGACAGAAATTGAACCTGTATCCTATATGAAACTGTTATTTAATCTAATGTGCTATGACCATTCAGCCACAGAGAACTTCCAGTTTAGCAAAGCTCAAATTACTGCTTTTAAATGTACAACTTTGCTGATTTTTCTTCTTCTCTGAATTTTCATAGTTTTTTCTGGGGTCAGACAACTTTAAATTAGGTTAATATTCCAGAATATTCTGGGGGGTTTCTACAGGTTTCAAAATAATATAGACATATTGTGTCTACTTATTTTTATACTGATCCTTTCCAGTTGTCTAATCAGTTTGTTGATGTTAAGATGAAATTCATCAAGGAAGCCACAATAGTTTTTTTTTTTTTATTTTTATTTTTTTTTTTAACCCAAGTACTTTTTGCCTTTTCCAAGATCATCTTCAGGGGTAAAATTTCAAATTCATGATGCCCTTTATCAAAATCAACCAACCAAACTCAGTAACATTTTTCATTTCTACCAATTTCCAGTCAGCTCCCTTATATTGAAATGCTAGTTTTGCAAACAATTCCATAACTACAACAAATAAATTGAAAATTTTAAAATAACTATAACAGAGTATGTTTGCATGTGTTTTTAAAATCAGTATCACAATGGAATATGGATTTTATTGCAGTTACAATAAGTTTGTCTTTATAAATTACTCCTGAAGATGATCTTGAAAAAGGTTGAAAGTACTTGGATTAAAACAAAAACTCTGGTGCCTTCCTTGATGAATTTCATCTTAACATCAAGAAACTGATTAGACAACTGGAAAGGGTCAGTATAAAAATAAGTAGACACAATATGTCTATATTACTCAATGGAATATATATATATATATATATATATATATATATATCTATATCTCTGCTAACAGACATATCATGTTAAAACACTGCGAGTTCCCATACAATCACCAAAGTAAAGTAATGTTAGTTCTGGTCAGTACTTACATGAATTCCTGTTTGGAAATACCAGGTGCTGTAAACTTGGATGTGCGGGTGGTGTAATGGATAATGGCTCAGAATTGTTAATCAAAGTAGTGCCTAGTTCCAGTTCCCATTGGGTTATATTCACATATGCACAAATAGCCCTGGGAAAGGTATGAATCCTCCTCTTCTTCACTCTGCTATGAGTTAATTAGTAAGGCTTGTATCACTAAACCATTATCATCTCCCCCAGAAAAAAATTGTTTTAAAAACATTTTCTGGCTTTGAATAACCTGCAAACAGTTGATAAGCCAAGGAATCTGCAATGTTATTCATCCTTACTTCAGTCAAATTTCTCACCATTGTAATGTGCCTTTTCTCTAAATATTTTCATGGTAATTGTTCTGATGAATTTACTACTATGGTACCTAGACTTTACAAATTTAAGTACAGCACTAAACTGGCAGCAAGGTCTCATAATTTTAAGGTTGAAATGGTGGGATGTAACCATTAGTTCTATGCTGACAATTTCTTCTCTTGCACTTGTGGAACTCTCTTCTGGCTTCTTGCTCTACAGTCAGCTTTGATCTTCAAAAATTTAAAGACAATTTTGAATCAATCAATTGATTAAATAATGAACCTGACTGGAATTGGAACTCAACACTGCAATTCCAAGTTGTTTGGTATTGACCAGGCTCAACATTGCTTAACTTCTGAGGTCGTACAAGAACAGGTATTTCAACATATGGCCTTAAGCCTTTTCTCACATTGTAATTGTTTATCAGATGTTATTGTTCAGATATTATTCCTGTTTATTTAAAATCTGCCTATGCTCACCTTCTTTAATGATTATGTCTCTCATAATCTCTGACATTTCTTGCTTGTTCTTTTGATCTTGGTATCTTTTGCAGGAATGCTCCACGGTTTGGTTGGTTTCCTGATAGATGTCTTCACATGTCGTTTCCGTTTCTTTTCCCAAAAAGAACAGGAAAAGGAAAGTGGCACTGTCCAGCCAGCCACGTTAGGAGACTTGCCTTTTGACATGGTCAACACGTTCGTACCTCCAGCAAAATCAAACCTTCCAGTGTCCCCAACCCTGGACACCCAGTTCCCCATTCCTCCTTCATCCTTAACCTAACACCAACCACCATCTTGGGCCTCCTTTGGTGCTGTCTGAACCTAAAGATCTGCAGAATTTGACAGATGTGAATTTAGCTAAGATCTAGTTTTTTGTCATATTACATAGGCACCTATAATGTAACATAAGATGAAAGAAAAAAAAAGTTAATGTAAACTATAAATTAACTAGTTTGTTAATAATTATGTACAAGCACATTTTGGAATGATTTTCATTTTCTATATACATATCTAAACTTGATCATTCAAAACCTTACAATAAGAAATAGTTGTTGTGATATATGAGTGTATTGGGATCCAATCATTTGTGCTATATTTATTAACCTTTTGTCTGTTTTATAAAGTTGTGTGATAAAATATTAGGGAAAATGGTATGAATTGTATACCACCAACAATATAAACAATAACAAATAGTAAAAATGGTATGGCTTAATTAATTTTAAATTCCTTTATTTTAATATAGTAGTCAATTGAGTTTTTAATCTAACTTTAAAAAAAAGAGGATTTTAAATAATTTTGAATCTTAAGTTAAAAAAATGAAGGAATGTTTAGAGATGTCTGAGTTACTCTCTTGTGTTGATAAACAGTAATTACCTCTAAATAATATGAAAAAATAACAATCTCATTGGCTGAAAATCATCCTGACTTTCCAAAAAATGCCTTAATAATATTGATATCATAATTTTCACTTCTGTCTGTGCTTGAGAGATTACAGTGTCAGAAAAGAAATTTCAGTTTTAATAACAATATTTTTCTTGGCATCAGTCCTCATAGTAGAATGGCTTATAGCAGAAATGGCTAACATATATTTGTGTATATGAAAGAAGTAATTATACCTTCATTTTTTATTTAATAATTTCACCCTAAGCAAAGCAATAAAGCCACTAAAGATGCAAGAGGTTACTGAATCTTAGAGAATATGCAAAAAAAAAAACACCATTAAGGAAAGAGAAATTGTATTTAAATTTTTGAAGATCAAAGTTGACTAGGAAGCAAGAAGCCATAAGAGTTCCACAAGTGAGAAGTGTGGGAGAAGAAACTCTTAGCATAGAACTTAGTTATATCTAGCCATTTCAACTTTAAAATTATGGGACCATGATGCCAAGCTAGTACTGTGCTTAAATTCATAAAGTCTAGGTACCATAATGGAAAATTCATCAAAACAATTACCATGAAAAGACACAGGGAAGCTATGTTATGGCTATGTTATGTAGGAAAGTGACTGAAGCTGAGATGACAGATGAGGACCAATAACATTGCAGAAATCTTTTTTAGATTTTATCAAGAATCTGTAAATATATTGCATAAGCACCAGACCGATAGACTTCTAAATATATGAGGTAGATTCTGGCAAAAAAATTGCCTTATATGTTAGAATATATATATATATATATATATATATATATATATATATATATATATATATATAAAGAAAAACTTAACTAAGTTGAATATTTCGTCCTCTGATGAACATTATCAAGCCATATATGAGCATTTTATTTTACAGCAAGTAAAAAAAAAAAAAACTAACATTTTTACTTTTGTTTATAAATACTTGTTGCAAAATAAATTACTCATGTTTACCTTGATAAAGTTCATCAGGGGGCAAAATGTGTCAGCTAAGATAAGTTTTTCCTTTTGTCTTTATTCGTATTTTCCTCTTACAGATATATTGTAGATATATCTGAATTTTTTTACACACACACACACACACACACACACACTTATATTTATGCACATAAAAAAAAAACATATCAGAAGTGGTGCTGAAAAGTTCTTGGCCCAATTTGACCAAACATCAGATTTTTTTTTTTTTTTTTTTCAGAAAAGGTTTATGGTCAGGCCAATAATCTTTTAGCGATCATCCAGTTCACACTCCTTATTGGCCTTTTGAACAGGAGTAAAGGTTGGGGTGAACTGATTTAAAAAAAAAAAAAGTAGTATGACTTACATATAAATTGTCTATAACTGAGAAAAGGTGTTAACATTCTAAGCTTTGTTTTAAGAATTAAAAAAAACATTGTGTTATGGACATTTTGGCTGAGGCATTCTGTAGTGCTTCTTAGGTATATAATTTGTAAGGAAAGAGAAAAGTTTCTTTTTCTTTCTCTAGATTTTTACAAAGCAGAATGGCAACAAATAAAAATGGCTGCTAATATACCAACCAAATCTGTTCAGTCTAGCAATGCAAGACATGCAGATAATATCATCTATTGTCATTTATGTAACTCTGGTGGTCTTAATATATACACAAGAAAGCTGGTGAATAGATTGGCTGAAATGTTGTAACAATATTAACACAAATTCAGTTGTCTGAATAAAGCTTAGAACTTATATTTGTGAAGATATATAAATGCTTCTATATTTCTTGTTCACATAAAAGGTCAAAATTCTATTCATACATTTATGCATATATTTACATACAACTTGTATAAGGAAGATCTTCAAAAGTTTCCATATTGTTTTTTGTCATAATGTTTCATGAAACGTTATTAAACACACTTTTTAGCGTTCTTAAAGTTCTTTAAAGAAATGTCATAAAAGATTCTTGATTTCAAAAACAACACAAATCATGTTTTCTAAATATAAATTTCAGTTTCTATCAATTCAAAGAGGAAGAAATCAATTTTGTATTGCAGAATTGACTAAATAAATTGTCAATATTTTTATTGTTATTTAAAATTCTTCTTTACGTCAATCATTGCTATCAAGACATGCAAAGTTATTTAGTATTTACCTTATTTGCATTTGAAATAATGTCCTCATCTTTGTCATTATTATCACAACATTTCAACAATTTTGCCCTTGGATAGAGTTTGAAAACATCTACATGACCTTGTGGGTGATGAATTATTTTCTACCCTACAAACCTTTTCCCACAAATGAAACATCACAAAACTCTTGCAATTATATCTCTATTTAACAGATGTTCTGACTAGCTACATTTCTTAGTTCCACCAGTTTGAACCTTTACAGCAAGGGTCTGCCAGTCCATGTAGACAGGGACGAATCATCTCTTCATATTCCTTTAGTAAGAAGGAACTTGGATAGGTTCTTCCTTAATACTATTTGTGGAACAAACTCCCAAGTGGGTGTTTTCCTGATCAGTAAAATCTTGTTTTCTTCAAGTCTAGAAATAACCTCAAAAGCTGTGCTTCTTATCTCCTCTTCTTAATACAGCATTATTCAGTAATCCTCTGCTTTGAGTGGCTTTTGGGCCTTGTACTGAGTGAACATAAATGTAAAAAAAAAATCAACAAAAAAAATGAGGATATTAATCTGAATGTAAATAATGATAAATCCAAACTAGATTAAAGTGACAGTAAAAAAATAATTCTATGTATTTTATTTGTAAATTGTATGTGAAAAGAGTGTGGAAACTTTCTGAGGCAGCTTTAATTATATAAACATATCCTTAATATATTGTTATGATCTCTTGTATTCACAAAAAGTATTTAAGTGTATATATATATATATATATATATATATATATACACACACACACACACACACACACACATGTGTATGTAATAAAAATATTAAATGCATAATAATAATGTAATAAAAATTATAATAAACAAGGAAAAATATAAGAATCCCTGGATAATTAAAATAATAGTCACTTTCCTTTTAAAAATATGACATTACTTTTCTTTGAGCAAGTAAAAAACACATTCATTTACTACAAAATCCACTGTTCAAAATAGCAATGCAGTAATATATATATGATTAATAGAAATATAAAATTTGTCACTTAGCTGCTGATTGATGCTATATTCAGCACCTCTACTCCCAAGTTTCGTAGATGAACCTTTGTATAATTGTTTGGTCCACTCATCAGGAGATATCAGCAAATGTCTGCCATTGTTCTGATTTTGGTTATTTTTATATTAGAAAAATAATTTTTTATTAGGTTTATTTTTCTTTTGTGTGTGTGTGTGTGCATGTGTAGGAGTTTGTAGTTATTTTCTTCTTTTCATGATTTACTTTTCTCTTTATGCTCTCTCATTATTTCTTTTCTTTATTTTTTGGTTCTCAGTTTCAAAAGATAATGTAACAAAATTATTTCCAGGATCAAATTAGGTTAATATTCCTGAATATTCTGGGGATTTTCTTCAGTTTTTCAAAATTTCGCTGTATTCCATTTCTTTTATTTATTTTTTGTTTAATTATTATTTTTTAATTAATGCTTAAATGGTAAAGAAAATATTTATAAGTATTTTCCCATTTTTTTTTTTTTTTTTTTTTTTTTAATAGTTAATAGTTTGCTTTTTTTATCTGGATTGGTGTTATTTTATAGTATTTTCTTTTGGTTTCTAAAACTAATTTTATACTTCAAACAGCATTTTTAGTGTGTGTATATATATATATATATATATATATATATATATATATATATATTTTTTTTTTTTTTTCCTGTGTATTTAGGTAGGAAATGTTTTTAAAATCAAATACTATTAAAAATGACACATTTATTTATACAGGAATGTTAAAATCCATAAATAAGGCAATCCACTCTATGCTATAACAAGAATGAAATAGTATTGGTCTGCCATTTCAAAATTTTACTAAACTCCCCATTTATCTCTGCCTGCCCTGATGATAACTTAAAAAAATCAAAAGTTTGGACCACATTTCTTGTATTTTTCTTCTGAAATGAACTTTGAACAATTTCTGACAGAATTTCCTCTTTGTCTGGAGAATGATTATTTGTAACTTCGATCCTTATAATTAAATGGAACTAATGTCTATTTTATATATATATATATATATATATATATATGAGAGAGAGAGAGATAAAAATATAAAAGTGGACATTAAGGCCAGCACTTAGCAGCAACTGCCTGTTTCATGCCTTAAACATGCAACAAACTGTTGCCACTGGATGTTGACCACAATATCTACTTTGTTTATATTCTTTATTCCTGATATTGAACACATTAACTCCTGAATATAGCATAGCTTAAAACTATATTTTTATCATGTATATGTATACACGCAGATTATGTAGTTAGAAGTATTCTATAAATTACGTAGTGGGGATACCAGCTTCACTTCAGGCACCTATTTTTAATACATGACCTTCCAAGGTCAGTCTGTGTGTATGTTTAATCTTTGTTGCATTGGCATTCCACCAAAAATAATTGTAAGCAATGATGTTGCCATTTTGTAGTAAGTGATCAGCATGCCAGCTAATAGGAAATGCTTCTTCCCATTCATCTCATCTATAATACAGCTGAAGGACTTTAGTTTTCCCAGTTTTCTTATTATCAGAAAGACACTGTTGCTTTTCTGTGTAGACATTTACCATTTCCATGACAAAATGTACAGACAAACTCCATTCTTTAGTTCTACCAATTTAGACATATACAGCTAAAACCTACCTTACTACATCCACAGGGTTTAATCAACTCCATTCCCTTTGTATTCCATTTGTAAGAAGGAAGTTCCACACAGGAAGCTTTTTTGCCACAAACTGCTGCTTTGTGAAACAGGCTCCAACTTGAAGGCTTCCCCAAACACTACAATCTTAACCTTTTCCAGTTTAGGGTCAATCATTATCTATCCTCCATATCTTCACATCGTATTTCCTCCTCTTACATTCATACCCCATAAATTGGGATAAATTGTTTGTACATTCTTAAGAGTTTATAAAAGTTACAAACCTACTTCCATGGCCAATGTTCAGATCTACTCCATTCTTTAGTGACACCCATTCAGACCTCTACTGTCAAGATCCACCTTGCTATGTCTCCAAGGTGATATCACCCTCATTCCCATTGTATGTGTGTTTTGCATCGTGATGGTCATCTATCCTCATATATTTCCAGTTGTTGTTTTTAAAAATTGTCTTTATATTCTTAAGATTTCAGAAAAGTCACAAACCTATCGCTACTTCCATGGCCAAGGTTCAGATAAGCTCCATTCTTTAGTGCCACCAGTTCAGACCTTTACAACCAAGACCCACTTTGCTACGTCCTCAGGGTTGAATCACTCTTGTTCCTGTCATATTCCATTGATAAGAAAGCTTCTTGTCAAGAACTGCTACTTTGTGGAACAGACTCCCATAACCTCTTCAAGTCTAAGGTCAATTGTTATCTATCCTCCATAGCCTCATAATCTTCACTTCCTACTTCTTCCTCTTGCATTCATTTCATACACCTCATTCAGTAACTCTCTACCTTGAGTGGCTCTTGAGCCTTGTATTGAATGAAAATTAGTGTGTGTATAAAAAAAAGGTAAGTTTTTTTAATTATTTTCATGTATCTGATAATCCCTTTGAAGACTTTTCAGTAATCTCAAGATCTAATCAATTTCCTTTTAACTCATTCAGTTATGCTGATGCTTTCCACTAGAGAAACTTTAAATTTTAAGTTTCCACTTCTGATCGATCATTGAGAATGTAAGTTTAAATCCTGATTCGTCTGTGTTCAGCTGTATTTTATTTTATTATTTTTTTCCGACATAGGTGCTAAATTATGCTAAGTATATTTATATAGGAGGCATGGTGGATAGTGGCTTAGATTGAGGAATCGGAGAGTCAAGCTCAAATTCCAGTTGAATCTATTACATTCATTTATGTGCTAATACCCTTGGGAAAAGTATTGATCCTATTCTTCTCCTTCCAGCTATGGGTAAATAGAAGGACAGATTGGGTTCTATAACCTTGGATGGCAACTGGTCTAGAATGACAACTCTGAATTCAAAACCTGCAGATGGTTGTTTAGGGACCTTGTGGCATGTAGTGCAACAGGTCTCTGTATTCAGCCCTTTAAAAAGTGTGGTTGGTTCTACTCAAAGCCTTCACCACTATAATCAAATCATGTGCTGGTGTCTGGCTGTCGGCTACAAGGAATTCAATTGCTTGACTCTCATACAATGGGAGAGTTTACCATATTTATATAATGGCTACAGTAAATTAATAATGGATTTTGATATTAATAGGAAATACCAGAAATTTTGCATTTTACTTTCATTCAGTTTGTATAGAAAATTCACCAGAAGCCTGAAAAGGACAACTTTATTGTCCACAATTGAAATGAAAATTGAACAATAGTTAGGAGCAGAATTCTATAATAAATAGTAATATTTTTTTTTTAATCTTATCACCCCAAGCCAGGCAACAAAGCCACTAATATGTCGGAATTATAAAAAAAATAAATAAGAAAAAGTCTATTAAGGAGAGAGAACAATAAAAGAACAGAAATTAAGATGACATAAGGTAATGACTGACATTTCATTTAAATTTTTGAAGATCAAAGTTGACTGGAAAGCAAGAAGCTGAAAGAGGTTTCCTTAAGTGCAAGAAAAGAAACTTAGCATAGAATTTATGGTTACATCTATAGTTATTTCAACTATAAAATGATGATCTTGCCACCTCTAGTATTTTATCAGGTACAATAGAGAGTTAAAAACAATTTTATCAATGCTGTAAGATTTTAAAATTGAATTGTTATCAATTCATTCAGTTTAAGTTTTCTTCTCAGGAATTAGAACCATAGACTCAAAGGTTTTCCTGAATCTGAGAAGTGGAATTACCATTATTATATACTTATTTGTTCAAGTTCATGGCTTTCTCTTATTTGTTATAGACACAACATTTTAGCCATTGTATGCTAACTCTTCTTCAGATACTGACCATATTTGATAACCTCGTAATTCTGAATCAAACCCTATTTAATATATAAGGTAGACTTTTCTCATTCCACTGTCTGTGCCAGGGAAGATTACTCTTGTTAATTATTCCATTATTTCCAGAGGACAATTAGGTGGTGGAATTTTGGAGCTTAAAAACCAATGTTTTTCTAATCGAAGTCTCTTGTGTTCATTTCTATGCTAGGCCTACTAAACAGGTTATCAGTCAATTCTTTCAATAGTTTTTTTCTCCAATGTTTCTATCTCTTATTCTGAGTTCTTCAGTTACTTGTGAATCTTTTCTTTCCACACAGGAATAGCCGTACTCAACAATGACTTTCCAGTGTTCTTTTAGCTTTGCCTTTAGCATGTGGCCAGTTTTTGCCTTTTCATTCCTTGCTATAGCGGAATATAATGCTATACACACAGTTCTTGACCATGTTTTGATCTTGAGGTTTGGCTTTCATCGGGTATCTGAAGCGTGGAACTGCTTTTGAATATTGTCCTCATGTATATACTGAATACTTTCTGCTATGCAGCTGATGTTAAGTAGTTAAACTATGAACAATTTCTGATTGGCATTGATTTTTGAGACTCTTTTCATGGAAGTCAATGTTATTTTTAAATTCTTACTAATATTGAGTATCTGTAGGCAGTTTGTGTCTGGCTCACCATTTATAAGTTTGGCTTTTGTGGACTATAAATGATTGTTTTCTTTACGCTATGGATGGCGGGAATTGAAATTACAGATGATGAAGATGTAAGACACAGGAAACATTGGGTAATTGGACAAATGAATAGACTGAACAATTTGTTTTTCTCAGAACTTTTGGTCAGCACTTGGAAAAAAAATGTGTTGTGTTCTTGTATTCTTGCTTCAGTTACTTATGACTATATGCCATTGAAACACTGGTTGCCCATATGATAAGCAACATTCAGTCTGGTCAGTACCTAGATGGGTGACTGTTTGGGAATACCAGGTGCTGTGAGCTGATAAGTATAATTTGGTAAAATTTAATTTTACTTTATTTTTTGAAAAATGGAAAATATTTATGACTCAATCTCATATTTTACTCACATTGACAGTTCATGATTTACAAAATTGAAAGCCACATGATTTATATATGTTACGATAGGTGTGTGATAATAACCTAAAAAAGATCTCTTGTTTTTGCTTTTGGCTCTTTCTCAGTAACTCAAATATGTACTTTCACCATTACTTAACTGGAAGATTTTACAAGTATCAGAGTAACAACAACAAACCATTAAATATCTGTCTGAAGTCCAGTTTTTTTTTTTTCTTTTGTTTTCTTTTGTTTTTGTTTTTTTCTTTTGTTTGTTTTTTTTTTTTCTTTTGTTTGTTTTTTTTCTAGTTATTTTAAAGATTTTGCTTTCTGTAGGTTCACCTAATGAATAGTCTATCCTGATACTACAGGTCATTTTGATCATCAAATGATAGTAAATTTGGATTTCATGGTCATGTTGTCATGGCACGCTATGACAGCAGCTGAAAATATCCTTGACTTAAGGAAGTAAGACTCGTGAATAAGGAAGAATCTTAAAGGTTAAGTACTTTTCTGAAATTGATATTTTTTGACTTTTTATCAGTTGTGGGTGTTGTAAATACTTTAAGGTAATGGTCACAACTAGTATTTGATATAAAGAACTTGAATAACTGAATTTAAAATGGTGGATCTGGTCATAGGGATTTTATAAGTGTACAACATACTATATAAAATAGAAATCTAATGTCTCACAAAGAATCTTTGGTTGTTAAAGAGTCACAATCTGCCAAAATATTTGCCTCTTTTTGGTGGTATGCTTTGGAAGAAATATTGCTGTATATTTATTATGAATAATTTTTACAACCAATAAATAAATAAATATGTCTTTCACTTAAAAGTTTTGGTGTTCAGTTTTTTTTACCTGCACATTTTTTTGTTTTTAAATGGTTCAGGTAAAAAACAAACTTCTTCTCTCTTGTTTACAGGTAAATAATAAGTTTTTTTTATTATTATGTATCCATCATTTATTACTGATTTGATACAGCAATTGTGGCACAAGGGTGAAAAAAGAGGGTATATTGGTCAAGGTTGGTCATCACTAGCTATCTTATCGCTAGCTAATCAGATTCATGACCATTTGTTACAAAATACTCATTCACCATAAGAATTTACCTGTCAACATTTGCTCCTTCATACACCAAAATTTCTTACACACAGCACCCACTGGTTAAAATTTTTAATATCTACAAAAAAAAAATATTTTATCAATGAAATTATGGTGGGGAAGATGTTAGTAGGACCAGTGCCCCCTCCCCAACAAAAACATGAGTGACTGACTTCTAACAAAATCAAGAGAGGAAAAAGATAAAAAAATATGAGCATTTAAAAAAAAAAAAAAAAAAAAAAAAAAAGTATCAAAAGACTGACTCAGTCAAGATATTTATTACCCTACACAAGGCAATAAAGCAACAAAGACGCAAAGGGTTACTAAGTGTAAGAGAATATGAGAGAGAGAAAAGAAAAACTATTAAGGGGAGAGAACAATAAAAGAAGACAAGACTGATATTGTGTTTAAATCTTTGAAGATCAAAGTTAACTGGAAAAGTGAGAAGTGTGAGCATAGAACTTAGTTACATCTAGCCATTTCAATAGTAAAATGATGAGACCTTGCCACCAATTGAGTAGTGTGCTTAAATTCCTAAAGTCTGGAAAAACATTGAGGAGAGAGAGGACAAAAAAACAGACTTACAGTTACATCATGTTGAAACCTTGGTTCCCATACAATCATCAAAGTCAATCCTTGTCCGTACATTAATGGGTGACCAACTTTGGAATACCAGATGCATTAAGCTTGGATGTGCATGTCTGGTTAATGACTTGGAATTATTAATTAGAATGCCGAATTCCAATTCCATTTGGATTCATTATATTCACTTACATGCAAATACCCTTTGGAAAGGTATGAATTCATCTCTTCTCCCCCAGATATAGATCAATTAGTATGGATTAATTTAGTATCACGAAACCAATAATATTATCTCCCCAACCATAAAAAAAAAAAAAAACTGCATACAAGACACTTAGATTTCGGCATTAAATAACCCATAGAGTTTGATATGCCATTAAACAAGATCAACCAAAGAACAGAAAAAGAAGACAGAAGATAATGGTTGCATTTAAGCTTTTGATGATCAAAGTTGACTGGAAAGCAAGAAGCGTGTTCCTCATTGTGAGACAGGAAACTGTTAACTTACAGTTACATTCTGCTTTTTTCAGGAGAGCATTATCAAGACATAACTGAAAATTATCAAAGCGGTCATTAATTATTGTATTATAATTTTCTTAGAATATGTTACATCCTGTGAATATCTCATCAATAATGGGCAATTTCATTTTGATCACACAGAAAAGACATATCAGAGATGCTGTTTGGTTTCAGTGAGAAAAAGAAAAGATAGAAGAAGCAACATGTTTCAGTAAAATGGCAAAACTTAATTTTAAATCTTTTCATTTGTACCCACTTACTTCTTTAAATATTTACAAGGATTCTTGTGATTTTTATTGCGATATTTGGTTAAATTTATGCTAAGATATTTAATACGATAAGGGGATTTCCATGGGTATTTTGTAGTCATGGAAAAGATGATGTCATTTATTTACTAAGTATTATGGTACATCAGAAAATTACGTTCTGGTTAAGACAATAAACTACATCCAACAGCAAGGTCTCTGATCAGGAGGTTTTGAGGAGTGTGGGACCACCTCTTAATTACTGTTGTTCCCAGGTCCACCCTGACATGTGGTGGTAGCACCTGTTAGGGTCCTAGCTATGGACAAATAGTTGACCCCCCCCCCAAAAAAAAAACTGCGGTCAAAACACTATGAAAGTGTAAAAATAGGTTTCAATACCAGAAATACTTTGTGAAAAAAATTATTACCAGCAATACATTATTACCAGACATACATTTTTGGAAAAAAAATATTACCAGCAATAAAAATCTTACTGGCATTAGATAAACCATTGAGGCTGAAATGCTGTAAAACAAAAACCAAAACAAACCAAATCAGAAAATTAAAATAAAGGTGTAAAATTTTCATGAATACTGCTGGTATTTTTTTATAAATATTTGATTTTTTTTTTGGCTGTATGCATTTTATTTTCCACTTCATAACTTTCTTTCCTATGTTAAATCACTATATTTAATTTTAATGTATTTCTGATATACACATCAGATTGATTTGTTTACAGATGTATTTTTAATATTTTATTAACTGTTAAAATTATCCAAATTGAAAACAGTATTTTCAAGCAACAGTATTCACATAGAATATTGACCCTGCCTTAAACACCTCTTGCAGATCAATCACTGGATGTCTCAAGACAACCAAAGTAGTGGCATTGCTCCCCCTTACCTAAGGACAGTCCACTCCCAACTCGAGAAATTGAAGCAGGGAATTGACCCTCGTCATCCACTCCATGGCTGTGAACAAAGAGGCTCATGTCAAGACACAGCTTTTTACACTCAGCTAAACCACTGAACAACATAGCTCCTAATCTGCATCTGTCACTGTGGTGCAGCCACCTTATCAATCTGGAAACCAGGCTCCCTCTCAGCCTTACAGAATAACTCACCCTCTCCCTTCTGGTTTTGCCTAAATCACCCCCCAAACAGCTGTTAGTCGCTGTAGAGCCAACCTTCAGGAATGGGGAATATGCTACTGATATTGATCCCAACTGCCAATGCAGTCAATTCCAAACAATGGAACATCTTCTAGTTTCCCCTAATCTTGAAGATCCATGAACACTTAATGACCTTGAAAACTTAAGATCCCAGGTAAGCCTCAGTGTGCAACACAGGATGGATGTTGTGTAGCGACTCAATAATAAGAAGCAACAGCATTGTCATGGTAACAAGTTTTATTTAATTTTTTCTCATTTGGTTTGATAATACTCTCAAGAATATTAAAAGGGAACCAAAATCAATATGTGCAGATTGACAATTATCCATGTGTGCAAATAAGTATAATTCTTTGACATTTTGACGATAAAACTTTGGTTTTTTTTATTAAGTTTGGGGCATTTTTTCATTATGTATTGTCAATTTTAGAGAATCTTTGGAAGTACCTATATATATATATATATATATATATATATACCCTTGGGAAAGGTATGAATCCTCTTCCTCTCCCTCAAGCTATGGGTAAAATAGCAGGACAGACTGGGTTCAATAGCCTTGGATGGCAACTGGTCTAGGAGAAGGACAACTCTGAATTCAAAACCTGGTCTCTGTATTCGTTCCTTCAGAAAGTGTGGATGGTCCTACACGAGGCCTTCACCATTATAATCAAATCTCATGTGCCGGTGTTGGGTTGTCGGTTTCCTGGAAACTGATCTCATACGTCGAATCTCGATGGGAGAGTTGATTATTATTATTATTATATATATATATTTGAGGATGAATCAGGGCTTGTTACTTTAATTCAATTTAATTTTAATAATTATATTGATGGTTTTGGCTCTCGTTTTTGAAACTTGAGAACTCTTATGTAGTGAAGGAATCATTTTAAAAAAATTATTATATATATATATATATATATATATATATATATATATATATATATATATCAGTTCATTCATTTTTCCAGGATTTTAGATAAGACGTTTAGCCATCTTGACCGATTTATCAAAAATCCCTTTGAGTTACTCTACTAGAAAGAGAACAGGCTAAAATCGTTTTGTGCTAGCCCCACTGTCTTTCCAAATAAGCAATAGTGTGAGGAAAAAGATCATTTAGGCCTTCTGTTATGGTACCAACATTCATACTTTGACTTCCATTTTTAATTCCATCCTGCGAACGCCGAATAAGTTTAAGAGGCAACAGTAGAGAGGAAAACTGGATCAGGTGGTCACAACAGGAAGAGGGATCATCATTTCAACTTAGAGCTAAAGAGATCAAGTAGAAAAGATCCAACTCAATTTATAAGACGTTTGGCACGTGAGAGAGGAGTTTAAGATATGATAGTTCAAAGAGCAATGAAAAAAGACTTGAAAATGAAATCGTACGTGAAACCAGTGAGGCACCTTGTTACTCCGGGACAGAAAGTTAGAAGGTTAGAGAGGGCGAAGATCATTTTGAATAAGTTGGAAAATGATTCTGAAATAATATATATATATATATATATATATATATATATGAACTTTATTTCAATCTTTCATGAGCTTCCGATCCTTAGCTGTGATTAATTAATGATGAGAATGTCATTTTCGTTTATGATAGATTCCACCACAATTCTTCTGTTAAGCTTAGAGCGTAATTATACATCCTTAATGGTCAATGCAGAATCCAGTAGTGATATAAAAACCTCGGAAAATTCCAGTAAGATATCTTTAGGCATTTCTAAGATACATTGGGTCAGAGCTCAATCTAACAACTGGACAATCTTGCTTTTACACCATATATATATATATATATATATATATATATATATATATATAAGAAGAAGAAGAAGAAGAGAGGTGCCGCAAACGTTTTTTGTTGTAATGTGGATTTATTTAGAAAAATATTAAGCTTTGTTTAACATAATTTTACTACGACACGTGTTTCTGGTCTCTATGACCGTCTTCAGGTAAAAGTGGAGATTTCTACATATTATTAAAAATAATTAATTTTTCTTCATGTTCAATGTGAAATGTTCTCGATATGAGACATTCTCTGTTTGTGTGTCGGCAATCCGAATTTTCTTTCTAGAATTGTCAATGAAGAGTTCTGCGCGAAGGGTCATAAAACAATTAAGGTTTGTCCAGCGAGTAGTTATCGGCATTTAATGTTTTAGTGACCCCTATGTGCTCTTGGATCTGTTTCTATTTTGGTGTGTTCCTGTCAGCATGCGTGCGTATATTTCCCCTCCATACATATTGTCTTACTACGAGGAATTCGTAAACTTATTTGTACCTATACACACACATACGCACATACACACTATCCCACCACAAGTAATCAGTACACACACACATATACACACATATTTCCCAAGCTACATGGAACCAGTACACACACACACACACACACGCGCACTTCTTAAGTTGTCAACATCCGCATATACATACATAAATGTATGTATGTGTACATACACATATATATGTCTCCTCGTGTCTCCCGTATATGAGTGTGCGTCCATGTATGTGAGCGATTTGATCATTGTATTGGGTCACCCTGTATTGCATGTTGTGTGTTTTTTTTGTGTGGGGTTACGATCTATTCAGTTCGGGTTTGAATTTGTCTATAAAGTTTTTTTCCTGTATTTGTAGATACGAGTAATTGTCTGTCTGATATATCGGCATGATATTAAACTTACCCTGGTTACATTTGAAAATGTGTTGTGATACAAAAAGTTTTCTGTTGTCTGTCAATTTTATATTGCTTTTTGTGTAGGGAGACCCTGTTGTTCAGTTGTTGGCTGATGCCTATATATGACTTCTTACATTTTGTGCATTTAAGTGCATAAATTACATTTTTGGAGTTGCAGTTTAAGTTTTTGTTTATTGTGAATGTTTTTTTTGGGTTTTCAAAAGTGTAGGAGTTTCCTTCTATAATGATGTCACAAACCCCACATCTTTTTTTGTTGCATTTGTGACTCCTGTATTTTGTGTTGGCTAAATTTAGATGAGGTTAATATGTGTTTTAGGTTTCTAGATTGGCGTTTGCTCTTAATTATTTTGGTTGTTTTTAGTATATTATTCAGTTTATTATTCTTGCTAAGTAAATCTAGATTTTTTGTGATTTCTGGGAATATTTCTGGATTGTTTTTGTTGTACGTTGAGACATATGCTAGAGTTTGTTCGACGTTGCGTTTCTTTTTATTTCTAAGTTGGTCTAGAGGAATTTCTTTCGCGAGTTCAATACCTTTGTTTATTAGTGTTGTGGGGTAGCCTCGTTTCTTGAGAGTTTTATGTAGTTCTTCTAAGCGGATTTTTCGGAGATGTTTATCAGTCACTATTGTACAAATTCTACGTGCTAGGGAATAGGGGATGGATTTTAGGCAGCTTTTTGGGTGATGGCTCTTGAAATGAAGGTATTGTTGGGTGTCTGTGGGTTTGTGGTAGATATCTGTGATTATGTGGTTGTGTACTGATTACTTGTGGTGGGATAGTGTGTATGTGCGTATGTGTGTGTATGCGTGTATAGGTACAAATAAGTTTACGAATTCCTCGTAGTAAGACAATATGTATGGAGGGGAAATATACGCACGCATATATACACGCATGCTGACAGGAACACACCAAAATAGAAACAGATCCAAGAGCACATAGGGGTCACTAAAACATTAAAAGATTAAATGCCGATAACTACTCGCTGGACAAACCTTAATTGTTTTATGACCCTTCGCGCAGAACTCTTCATTGACAATTCTAGAAAGAAAATTCGGATTGCCAACACACAAACAGAGAATGTCTCATATCGAGAACATTTCATTGAACATGAAGAAAAATTAATTATTTTTAATAATATGTAGAAATCTCCACTTTTACCTGAAGACGGTCGCGAGACCAGAAACACGTGTCGTAGTAAAATTATGTAAAACAAAGCATAATATTTTTTTTCTAAATAAATCCACATTACAACAAAAAACGTTTGCGGCACCTCTCTTCTTTTTATATAATATATATATATATATATATATATATATATATATATATATATATATATATATATATCGCACTTTTGAGTTATAACTCAAAAAGCGACAACTTAATAAAATTCAAATTTCTCGTATTTCTGTAGTTTTAAGTTTCGATCACATTATAGTTTCTGTTTTTAAATAAATGTGTACCCAATTGGATCACGTGTCTTCTGGTATTACGTTTTTGAACGCCGCAACGTGAAGTTTAATAATGCATCTAACTACGATAATCTGTCCGTAGAACAATCAATAAAAGTCGAAATTCTTAGCAAAACCAGCCATAAACATGACTGGCGAAAGAGTAGTTACCGATTTATTTCGAAATGTCGTCAATAATTAATTATAGCCATCCACCTGGAAGGCTACATACAAGTAGATATTTATGTTATTCAATGCAAGAGTTATAATCCTACAGGTCATTAACATTGTATCAGCGTACAGAGTTTGGTGAAATACACTGGTTGGAGCGGGAAAAGTCAGTTGGTTGACTCTGGCAATATTTATTTCAACCTCTAAAATCGTGGCTATATTTCTAAACAGGCTTTTTTCATTTACAACGTCTGACGACGATGACTTGTATTTTCTCACAAATACTCAGAAATTTATTATAAGGTATTTTAATTTCTGGTTTAAATTATTTCTATTGTCAAACGTGGGAATTTTGAACATCTTCAAGTGAGATATGATTTTTGGAAAGAGGAATAAGTCGTAAGGGGCGAGATCTGGAGAATATAGTTGTCGAAACTGGAAAATATTGTGCTTGGCCCCAAACCGCTGTACAAAACATGGTCACTAATGGAAACTCTGTGGTGTGGTGAAACGACCACACTCTACACACTTTCCTTCCAAAAACTGCTACAAACAACGGAAGCGAGCGAGAACATTATAACTTAAATAGATGCACTATTTCGCGTGTGAAAAACAAAGCTTCACAAAATAAACTATTTTTGTTGTTTTCACGATCATGAGTCCCGTAGTCTCTTCGGGTCTAAGGAGCACCACGTCTAATGCAACCATAGCAGCAGTGATGTTTCTTGGGCAAGCGGCGGAACCTAACTCTCTCAATGCCTCCCGTCTGCTACAGTGGTTTCCCAATCTGTCTTGCTGTTTACATATAGCTTTGTAGAAAGAGCTGGGTTCATACCCTTTCCTAAGGGTATTAGCACGTAAGTGAATGTTATGTTTACATTAAAGTGTGAACAGACATGACAATGCTGGAACTCCTGAGAGTCACTGCCAACAGATCATCTTGAAGGAGGTTGACTGGATGTAGGTCTCCCAGTCAAGGGATTGATGATGATGATGATGGATGTTATGAATACTCTAGTTCCACAATCCGAGCCTCTACCCATTACTCCTCCGTGCCTCCGTAAAACCAAATTCTTAATGGCATATAATCATTACACATTAACAAATCAAAGTTTCTTTAGTTTTTCTAAATGTTGAAAGAAAGAAAGTTTTCTATTAATTGACAAAGCCAGTCTATTAGAATACAAAGAAAGGGAAAAAGTACTTTATGCCCCCCCCCCCCAAATGTGTGTGAATTTATGCTTATACGAGATCTGATCAAAAATATCGGGATTGTTCCTATGGTAACGGAGTTAAAGTACGCAGAGTGAAGTCGCTTTGCACGGATTGACCTTGATCTCTGTCGCGCATACTCACTAAGTTATAATGTTCCAGCTCGCTTCCGTTGTTTATAGCAGTGCTTGGAAGGAAAGTGTGTAGAGTGTGGTCGTCTCGTTACACCACAGAGTTTCCACCAGTAACCATTGGCTTGTGCAGCGATTTTGGAACAAGAACTACATTTCTCAGATCCGATAACGACCATATTCTCCAGACTTTTTCCCAAAATCAGATCCCACTGGAAAGAAAGAAACGATGCTGGATAAAGTGTATAATATCTGAAGGGGACTTCTTCGAAGGCCGAATTGATATGTGTTGTAGTGTTTTTTATAGCACCAGTCTCGATATTTTTGATTAAACCTCGTATCTGAATGATAAATACGATTTTATTTTCTAGTGGTGAAGGACATTTCTAAACCAGATCGTTTTAAACACAAAGACTAACATAAGTAACCTTTAAAAAAAAACTTACAACTGAATTTCATCTATCAGTTAGGTCTATATGTAAATCTATTTACGCACAAGTGGGGGTCGAAATTGGGATGCCATTCCAGTTCTCTGTCTTGATCTCGGATATCAAACAAGCATATTGCAATTAAACCCCGAAATAATATGAATACACTTACAAGAAACGTCAACTAAACACTTGCTACATCAGATGAATGAAAAATACTATAAAATACAAACATTATGTTTTCATATAAATTTTCGGCCTCGATAGTTCTTATCTATTTAAATTAAAATTTATTGCAATCGATACATATTTAAGCAAATACGCGGGGAACATTAATGAGTGTTGGTTGAAATTTGAGACAGACACAATAAAACTATTGTTCTCTTTATGAAGCAGTTTAATATACATAAATCACGTGAATCTGTTTCTCATACTAGCATTATTCCGTTTTGTCTGCCAGGAAACTTATCGTCTGCTAGATGACGTTCTATGGAAATTTTTAAAAGGAATACATACACACACACACACACACACATATATATATATATATATATATATATATATATATATATATATATATAAAGGCTTAAACACTAATATTCCATGGTCATAATTTAGTCCATTGGAATCGTAAATACGATCCATTTCATCAGACCTACAAATTCAAAAAATTGGCTTTTTTTTTTTGTAGGTCTGATGATTTGAATCATTTTACGATTCCAATGGAATAAATTATGACCATGGAATATTAGTGTTTAAGCCTTTTTATTATATAGGGTACACGGCTGACAGTTCTCTGGTTGCTGTTTCCGACTGGTAGTTAGGAGCCCTAACTCTTGCGTAGCGTCTTGAGCGGCTGCTCTGATCAACAGTTGTATAATACCGGGGTGTTTGTAGTGCCATGTCGCGCGTGGAAAGGTGTCCCTGCAGTCACCTCCGGTGGGCAGCCCTGAGGCCACATAATGATGCGGATTTTGCCAACTCCTCTCTGCCCGCGTCACGGTCGAAACTGTCTGTTTTCTCTTACCTCAGGCCTTCTCATCTTTGCAAATAAATCCAACATGAGTTACAAAAACCGAAAGATTTACCCTAAACCAGCATCTCAGAAACCACCTAAACCCTTCAACATTTCATTCTCCAACATCCGGGGCATTAGAACAAACTTCTACAGTCTGGAATCTTTCCTCACTGCAAACGGCCCGGATGTACTGGCTCTCTGCGAGACAAACCTTGTCTCATCTATCCCCTCTTCTGATCTCTCGATCCCCGGCTATCTTCCTCTCCTCAGAAAAGACTCTCTAACCCACATGCACGGTCTTGGTGTCTACGTCAAGGAACATCTCCCCCTGGCCAGAGAGTCCTCTCTTGAATCGCCTGACCAGTCATACATGTGTCTCCGTCTCTCTCTCCTCAATGCGGTAAGCTATCTCTTCTTCCTTTACCGCTCTCCATCCTCTCAAGACTGTGAGATACTTGATAGCATTTCTGACAACATAGACAAGGCTCTCTCCTCCCACCCGTTTGCTCACATTTTTGTGTTTGGAGACTTTAACGCCCATCACACTCTGTGGCTTAAGAATGCTACTACTGACCATGCAGGCATTCAAACGCTTAATTTTTCAATCTCCCATTCCTCACACAGATAGTTAACTTCCCCACTCGTTTTGCCCTCAACCGGGTAAGTAAAGCCTCTCTACTCGACCTGTGCTTTACCTCCATCCCCGAATCCTGCAGCGCCTCGCAACTATGCCCACTTGGTAACTCTGACCATGCAGTAGTATCGGTTAACATCTCCTTTAACTCCACCCCCTATAAAGAACCTCCTACCACTAGAACTTCGTTCTATTATCAACGAACTGATTGGGACGCGTTCCGTGATTTCCTCCGCGATGTCCCCTGGGATGGAGTCTTTAAGCTCCCCGTCCAAGAATGTGCTTCTGAGGTCTCTTCCTGGGTTAAAGCTGGGATCGACGCTTTCATCCCATCAAGGAAATATAGGGTTATGTCGCGCTCCTGCCCCTGGTTTTCGGCTGCTTGCTCAGCCGCCATCGCCCATAGGAACCACTACTTCCACCTATACCGTAGCGACATGTCTGACTGCAATAGACGTCTCTTTGCCGCCGCCCGTAACGATTGTAAGCGTATCCTAAATGATGCTAGGTCACTATTTGCGGCTCGAATGAAGGAACGTATTGCATCTCGCAAATTTGGCTCCAAAGATTATTGGCGTCTCTGCAAGAGTGTATTGAATAATTGCAAACCCTCTATACCTCCTCTATTCAACCAGTTCGAAGTCTTGACCTCCTCTACCGACAAGGCTGAATGCTTTGCTCGGAAATTTTCATCCAACTCGACGCTAGACTCTTCTGGTGTACCCATACCCGACTCCCCTCTTAGAACTGAGGCCATATTGAGTGGGTTAAACATAACCCCAACCTTGGTACTGGACGTTATCTCCAATTTAGATCCCAACAAGGCGAGTGGTGGAGATGGGATACCAGCCATTGTCTTAAAGAAATGCGCGCCTGAACTGGCGCCCGCCCTTTCGAAAACTATACAACTACTGCCTCAAGGAATCTTGTTTTCCTGACTGCTGGAAGTCCTCTTCGATCGTTCCTGTCTTCAAGAACTCCGGCGACCCCTCTGACCCTTCCAACTACCGTCCTATCAGTCTCCTTCCCTCTTCGGCAAAATCTTCGAAGCTCTAATCAATACCGGGGTGGTTAACCACCTCACATCCAATAATCTGCTCTCAGACAAGCAATATGGTTTCCGCTTTGCCAGATCTACAGCCGATGTGCTCACAGCCATCACGGAAACAGTCTACCGAACTCTCCAAAATAACGGGGAAGCCCGAGCCGTGGCACTAGATATCTCCAAAGCATTTGATAGGGTTTGGCACGCGGGCCTTCTCCGCAAGATCCAGGGTTATGGCATTACGGGTCAATTATATAACGTAATACAATCATTCCTGTCAAACCGTGAATTGAAGGTCGTTCACAACGGATTCTCCTCCAGTTCCTACCCCACGAACGCAGGTGTTCCTCAAGGCTCCATCCTAGGCCCCACTCTATTCCTTATCTATATAAATGACCTTCCTGACGCCGTAACTTCTCAAGTCGGCATCTACGCGGATGACACCACAATTTATTCGTGCCTCAAAAACAAATCCAGTCTCGCTGACAAAAACTCACCTTGCCGTGCGCCTCTCGAAAAGGACCTCCAATCGATTGTGAACTGGGGCATGATTTGGCTGGTCAACTTCAACGCTTCGAAGACAAAACTGCTCTCTATTAATCACCACAGAGCCTTCCCTTCCTCCATTATAATATCTGACGCTCAACTTCCGAGAGCAACTCTCTGCGGCTTCTCGGTCTCACGTTGACTGCTGACCTGAGATGGAATAAATACATCGAGTCAATTGCCTCGTCCACTGCGAGGAAAGTTGGCTCCCTGAGCCGTGCTAGGAAGTTTTTCTCCCCTGAGTCGATCCTCCAGATGTACAAATCCACAATTCGCCCTTGCATGGAGTATTGCTGCCATATATGGTCTGGCGCCCCTTCTGTTTGCCTCGGGACCGTCGCCTCCCTCTGTCTGTTCTACAAATACTTTCATGGAAATTGCTCCGAGGAACTGCATTCGCTGGTTCCCAAACTTCATGAGTTCAAGCGCCCTACGAGGCTGGCATCCCGCTCTCACCCCTTCACTGTCGAAACTCATAAATGTAGCCGTCTCTTCTACTCTAATAGCTTCATGTCTCGCACCTCTCGCCTGTGGAACTCTCTTCCCTTCTCCTGTTTCCCTGAGAGTTATAATCTCCAGCTATTCAAGTGTAATGTCAATGGACATCTCCAGTTGCCTTAATCTATCTACTACCCTCATCCTTTCTTCTATCACTCCTATCTGATCTTCCTATTTTCTGTAACCCCTTGCGTCCTAGTGGATCCCCGCCTTGCTTGGGGTGAAATGCTTAAAAAAAAAAAAAAAAAAAAAATATCCTTACTCTGTCCTGGACATTGAGTTCTACCTGGATTCTATCCTCTTCGAATTTTTCTTTATACAAAATATATATGTATGTGCATGTTTGTATGTATATATATTTTGCATATGTATGTGTATATTTACCACTAATATTATCTATCTATCTATCTATCTATCTATCTATCTATCTATCTATCTATCTATATAGATATATATATAACCAGTTTCTGACTGGTAGGGATAATTCAGAGAGAGCTCAATGTAGACTACAGAGCATTATAATGATGTAGGGGGGATTGCACACTTGAAGGGTTGGTTTGTTTATATGGCTAATAACTCATATGGGTATACATTCATATGTATGTATGAAGGTATGTACACGTGTATGTATATGTGTAGGTGTGAATGTGGGTTGATATTGAGTATCACACGACTTTGTTGTTTTTTGCGTGTTTCTTCACACATAGTTGAATCCATGACTGCCGTAGCCGGTGTACACCACAGCCATATTTCTAAACTAACATCTTTTGTATCCTTATGCATACACCATTTTTATTTTTATTTGTATTTTTATTTTTACTCTTAATTTTCTAAATTTATTTGTTTTATTTATCTGTATTCGAAATCCCTTCATTTATGCCTGATAGTATTATTATTATTATTATTATTATTGTAATTTCTACTTATTATTTGCATTAAAGACTCTTTCATTGAATTAACTACTTTGGAATTGTGTTGGTTGATTATACCTAAAACAACCGAACATATCGTTCAATTTGCTATATAAACCAATGTACAAAATTCCAAACCTTAAAGAAATTCTTGGCCGGGTTAGTCTGTTAAGGCTTACTACTAACCATTCGTTACTTCCTTAACCCTTTAAATCTTTAACCCACCCCCCTATATCTTACCTTTTTAAAAGCGTTTTCCCTTCTTCTCTCATATCTCCTCTCTTGCCTCCCCCCCTGTCAATCTAATATATTCGTCCGGTATATTGCTTTCATTGACTAACAAATTTCGGTCTGAAGAGATGGATACTTAGATATTATTATTGTAATCTCTACTTATTAGTTCTATTAAAGACTCTTTCATTAGACTAACTAATTTTGGAATCGAGTTGGTTTGTCCTGCCTAAAGCAGCAGGCCATATCGGTTAATTTGCTGTATAACCTAATATAAAAACTTCCAAACTTCAAGGGGAAAATTTTGGCCGGGCCAGCCGGTTTAAGCTAACTACTACCCAGCCATTACTTCCTTAATCCTTTCTTTTCTATAACCCCTCTTTCTTCTCTCTTCTCTCTTGCTTTCCCTCCCCCTATCAATCTAATATATCCGTCCGGTGTATTGTCTCCCTTTACTAAAGAGATTTCGATCTGAAGAGTTGAATATTTTGGTATTCACGAAATAAATTATAATCGAAATGAATATTTAAGGTTTTTTTCTTCATATATATATATATATATATATATATATATATATATATATATATATATATATAAAGTCGGAGAATCTAAAATAAGGAAAAAAGAAATTAAAAAAACTTTCGAACTCATGAATTTGAACGATATAAATTCTTAATAGTTAATTCTATATTTTAAATAGACAAATTTGTACATCCACTTTGGAATCATCATTACGAGAACACGACAGATAACGGTCAGAGTTCACACCTGAAGATTGCATTAACTGCATTAAACTCCGAATAATGTTATCGACATTGGATGTTCTGTTTATTCACTAATATATACTTATAGATATGTTTCATAACATTGAGCACTGCATTCATTTATAACCCCTGAGGAAGAAATATACTTACGTACATGCAAGTATTTGTATTTGTGCGTGTAAGTATATTTTTATCCTACTTATTCCTATATATATATATATATATATATATATATATATATATATATATATATATATATATATATTCTCAAAAAATGTGTGTGTGTATGTATGTGTGTATGTATGTGTGTGTATGTGTGATCGGATGTTTATGCGTTTCCACAGTTTTCATCCGATTTCGATGAATTTTTTTTGTTTGATAGATAATTCTTCAGTGCCGGTTTTGAGTCCAAATTGTTGGCGACAATGGCTCTCCACTACTTCCTGTCCATTATAAATCACAGCAACGTTTTACTATTTACTATCTGTTCTTGGATATATATCTATCATAAAAACTTTAATAAAAATAGTTTAAATTATTCCAATAATATTATTTATTATTATTATACAGTTCCCTTTTCAGGGACACCCCCTCATTCAAATTGTTGACCCCCCCATTTGTGTATGTGCCTCAGTTGCACCGAAATGTTGTTACTAATATTGATTGTCGGGCGGGATGAATTTAAACTTAAACTGTTCCAATTGAATGGCAAAAGACGGGTTATACTGCTGTTTGTTTTTTTTTGTGTGTGTGCCTGTGTGTGTGTGTCTCTGTGTGTTTCTGTGTGTGTATGAAAATCTGTGTATACGTATTGAATCCACTTAATTTGAAAAACTGTCAAAACTGTTAACCTCACCCCTTATATTAGTTATCTGCAAGGAGCCTGATATAACGAACAAAATGATAAGTTTCTGTTTCGTTAATGAAATATTTTCTGCTACTAGACAAATATATAAGTTGATTAAAATACTTATTTATTTGTTTATTGATTTATCTGTCTACTCCTTGCTCTATCACAACGGTTATCTATCAGTCTCGATTTTTTTCATTATCTATCTATCTATATATTGTTTTATATATTTATTTATTTATTTATTTATCGATCTATTCATTAAACTCTATTTCTCTATACACTGATCTATTTATTTATGAATTCATTGATCTCTATCTGTATATTGATTGATCTTTTTATATATTTTATTTATTGATCTTTGTCTTTTCATTTCTATCTATCTGTTGATCTATATCTATCAATTTATTGATCTCTATCTATTTGTCTATTCATTGATTTGTATATTCATTAATGCATTTGTCTATCTGTGGCTGTCCCTTGCTCTATCTATCTATCTATCTATCTATCTATCTATCTATATATATATATATATATATATATATATATATATATATATATATATGTATATATATTGAACTATATCTATTTCTTGATCTATCTATTTATATTTGTCTATTCATTGATCTCTCTCTTTTCTCTGTCTATTCATTGATTTGTCTATTGTTCCTTGATCTATCTATCTATCTATCTATCTATCTATCTATCTATCTATCTATCTATCTTTGATCTATATCTATCTATATTTGTCTATTCATTGATCTCTCTGTTTTTTCTCCGTCTATTCATTGATTTGTCTATCTGTGTCTGTTCCGCGATCTATCTATCTATCTATCTATCTATCTATTTATCTATCTATCTATTCATTGATCTCTATCTATCTATCTATCTATCTATATTTGTCTATTAATTGATCTATCTATCTATCTATCTATTTATCTATCTATCTATTCATTGATCTCTATCTATCTATCTATCTATCTATCTATCTATCTATCTATCTATCTATCTATCTATCTATTCATTGATCTCTATCTATCTATATTTGTCTATTAATTGATCTATCTATCTATCTCTTTATCTATCTATCTATCTATCTATTCATTGATCTCTATCTATCTATCTATCTATCTATCTATATTTGTCTATTAATTGATCTATCTATCTATCTATCTATCTATCTATCTATCTATCTATCTATCTATTCATTGATATCTATCTATCTATCTATCTATCTATCTATCTATCTATCTATCTATCTATTCATTTCTGATGAGTCTTATTTTACTCTCGTCTGGTAAAATCGTTTACAAAAAAAACTCTTGTTTAAAGAATCTTAATAACAAAAGAACTCTTCAATTTGTGATTTTTTAAATGAATTTTTATTTCTTCTTTCCTTCCTCTTTCCCAAACATGTCTTCTATCCGTGTTGACTTTTTAAAAAAATAGTTTTCAACATGACTTCCCCTGTTCTTTTTTTCTTCATTTTTTTCTTCTTCATTTTCGCTTCTGGGTGACAGCGATGTTGCATTTACGGTAAGTTTCAAAGCTCTTGTCCGTTAGACACCGGTAAGTGAATGTGTTTCCATAGAATTCACCGCAGGCCTCGCAGATTCCAGCATATGTTAGCAACGACACACCCTTCGGAATTGACCTGCAAGAAAAGTGTTCAAAATGATAACAAATAATCCTAATAAAATCATTACATGAAGACAAACAAAACTAAATATTGTTTCTTTTTCGATTACATTTTCATTCAATGTCAATTAGACAAGGTACAAGAATTACATGTGACGAACACATGTAATATTATCGTTGTGTAAATATACAACGCGACCCCTACTCTTCACTCAGCTGCATGGTGCAAAAGATGGCTTGTTAATTTTATCGCCTCCAAAATTAACCTTCTTTCAAATAATCATCTGAGAGGCCCTACCCTGCCATCCATCAATATGGCTGATGCTAACCTCCAGGAAAGTAACACATTGCGTCTTATCGGGCTAACGTTCTTAGCTAACATGAAGGGGAAGGATTATATTGAATGCTAAATCAGTTGCTAAGAATGTTGGTTCACTGTGTCGTGCGAGACAATCTTTCTCTCCAGATTCGTATATGCTTAGAATATTGCTGCCACACATGGTTTGATGCTCCTGCTATTTATCTTGAGTTCCTTGATAAAAATGCAAAGAAAAATCAGCAATATTATCAGTCCTTATCTGACGGCTCGGCTACAGTCCTCTTCACACCGCCATAAGGTTGCCTCTCTGTGTCTTTTCTATAAATACTTTCATGGCAATTGTTCGAATGAGATCTTCGCTAAGATTTTGGGGTGGGGAGTGTTATTACTAATTTTATTTTGTTTAGATTCTTGTAAATATAATTGTATTCATATTGTAAATACTCATCGGGGTTAGTTTTTAAATTGTTGTTTCACCACCCCACTTCAGACAATGAACTGTACATATGGGGTTTAGTTAGGATATTGATGAAGACAATAAGGTATTATGGTAGATGTAGTAAGAAAGGTAAGTAAGAATGCGTTGTTTTGGTGTAAGGAATATTGTTGTATGTTTGGGTGAATGTTAGTGGCTAGGTAAGTTTAACGTTAAGACAGAAGTCACCATTCCCCATTTTGGCCTTGTGCAGAAATAAATATCGCTCTTCGTTAGGACACCTAGACTTTTTTAAAATTTAAGCGCTGTATTAGACCGTCGTCGAGATCTTATCAGTTTACAGTTAAGCTGACTAAATGTTACCGTAAATTCCATGCTAACAATTTCTTTTCTCGCTTATAGAATTCCCTTCTGGTTCCATGCTTTCTGTCAACTTTGATCTGCAAACATTTAAATGTAACGTCCGTCGCTGTAGTAAAACAGTAATACAAACATTTACAATCGAGAGTGTTACAGCAAGTATATTCGGTCCGACTGTCAGAGCTGATTGCTGGAAACTTCCCCTTCCAAAAGTCAGTATCTGCTCCTATTTATAACTGGGAGAGTCCATGTGTGCGTGGGTAAATTACCATAACACTTACTGAAGCCGAGATGCCAGGTCAGAACCAATGACATTGTAGATTATTCTTTATCAAGAATCTCTACATAGCAGAAGTAGCAGACCAGATGTGACAGCAATATTCATTGCATAGACGAAAGGTAGATTTATAAATGTGTAAGATAGATAAGATAGAGTCTGACGGAAAAAAAAACTTGTCTAGCACGACTCAGTAAGCCAACTATTCTAGAAGCAAACCAGTAATGGATTCAATATAATCTTTCCATTTCAAGTCAACAGAAAACGTTAGTCCAAGAAGTCGTCACTGTCCTGAAAGTTAGCATCAGCCTTCCTGATAGAAGTCAAAATAAAAGGTTCTCTCAGACGATTATAAGAAAGCAGTTTTGTTTTGAAGGCGTTAAAATTAACTAGCTATTTCAATTAACAACAGACTGTAGTTGATAACGTTCAATTTGTCATGAATCCTTTTCAACATGAAATAAATGTTTTATAGTGGACATTTGCCATTAGTCATCTAGCTGATTACATTCGTGAGACATTAGTATGCCGTTTGTTAAATTTGAACAGGTTTTTAACCTGCTTCTCAAAATTCGCTCAAATTCTTCAGATAAATAAAACCGGAAAGAGACACTTCAACAAAAGCTAGTCAAAAAGAGTAGGAAGATAGGGTGTATAGTTGGTCAGCAACATTTTCAAATGGCTGATATTATCAATTTTGTCCGAGGAAAAATTAACCTGAATTGGGAGCACATATGGCAGACATTGGTTTTATTTTTTTTGTCTTTACTATTTATACTGTTAAAACAGAGTCCCCGCACCAGTAATGCTCGACTTCACTACAGTAGCAATCGGCACTATGGTAAAACAGCCTAACTTTTTTAATCAACTGATGTCATTCTCTTCATGTTTGTCTTATTAACATTTTGGTTTGCTATACAGTGATTAACCAGAAATACCTTTAAAATGTACACTCATCTGTCCAATATATATATATATATATATATATATATTGAAAATAAAAACATAGGAAAAAATTAAAATCTTCAGATACACTGGGTTGTAGATTAATATTCTTTCGTTTTTTTATTTATTATTATTTCATTTAGATTCCTCGACTAGTTTCGGCCAAAATGGCCATCATCAGGAGAAGAAATATTTCTGCTTGCTGGTAGCAGTAAACTACAGAAATGAATGTCTTGAGAGAATGAACTTTTGTCTTCATATATATATATATATATATATATATTTATATATGAGGTCTGTCTAAAAAGTAACTGGACTGATGTCACAATTTATTTCAATTCTGAATAATAAACTGTATGGTTTCCCCTTCAAAGTAATACCCCTCAAGTTTAGTGAAATGTTCCATCATTCTCTGCCACGTTTCTATGTACTGCTGGAAAGATTCTTCTTTGGACCCTCTTGATGGCCCACACGCATGTCCCCTTGATGAACCCCTTGAACTTGGGAAAAGGAAAATAAATCCCACGGAGCAATATCAAGTCAGTCGGGAGGTTGTTCCAATACGGCGATGTTCTTCGCGGTCAGAAACTGCCTGATGCTCAGGGCAATGTGAGGAGGTGCATTGTCTTGGTGAAGCAGCCACGATTTGTCCTGCTACACTCTCGTCTCTTCAAAAGCACTGAGCGAAACAAACACCGCAGGATCTCTTTGTAGACTTGCCGATTGATCGGCTGGCCTTGTGGCAAGAAAGATAATGCTTCTCACATCGAAGAACGGATAAGTCCCGTTACTTTTTAGCCAGGCCTCGTATAATATATATATATATATATATATATATATATAACGTTTAAATAATATATCTAAAATATATCTATATAACTATATAACTAGCAGCCATACCAGAAAAAGCGTCCGATTAGAATGGAGCAAAAACAGCATCATGTTTAGACATAACAGAGTCTATCTTCTTCAATTACTTTAAAGTACTTTCATTAAAAACATTTTGAATTAATGCAGTTACTGATATAACAGAATTAGTTTGTATCTATTCAATTGAAGTTAGCCGAGGACGTGAAGGATAAAACAGGTAACATGAAGACCCACTTCAGACCACAATTATTTTACAGTTTTTGAAATTCAATTTGTCAGTGTGCTACCAGGGATGTAAAAGAGGATACATTTATAAAGAAATTGTTATGTTTGATAAAAATTTGTTGAAATATCAACTAAAAATAATAAAGAAACCGATAAAAATCGTCATATAGGTAAACTCAGTTATCAATTTAAACAATTAACGTATTGTTGGCAACAATTCAGTGAAGTTTGTATTAGATTGCTTGAAAACTGAGGGAGATTTTAGTTTAAAATTTGTGTTGAAATCGATTTGTTTTGGAATCGACTTTTTGTTTTTTTCCTAAACTTTTTTTTACTTTAACTGGTTTCGCTTAAGTT
>CAHIKZ030000247.1:647500-655000 GCA_903632075.3 Acanthosepion pharaonis | reverse complement strand
TATATATATATATACAATCTAAAACAGTTTAACCACCAAGCGTTTTTGTTGAAGAGAGTACCTGAAGACTTACCAGGAGAAAAAACAAGGTATGTTAAAGGACGAATGAAGTTTCTTGTAGAGTCAATGACCGTCTAGCAAAATGAGGTAGACTGCTTCCATGTTTATTGACAGTGCAGTGATAAAACGGCATGGATATCCGGAGACTTCCTAAACAAAATTCAACGACCAGGTCGGAGGATCCAGTCGACGGCCTAATGATTGCGTGCAAGCGCAGGAAACTAGTAGTAGTGGTCGGTCAATGTACGCCGGAAAATAATCAAGAAAATATTATATATATATATATATATATATTATATATATATATGTGCGGTACCTATTGGAGAGTGCTCAATATCAGTGATAGAGCTAACATATTCAGTTGTATGGATATGAGTCTTGGTACCCATGTCCTACCAAGAAAGCCATGACCGGCAAACTTAAGTGATTCCCATGCTCTCAGTTCATTTTAGGATAAAGCATACATTTTCCTTCAGCACTTCTCAGATCTAAGGTCTGACAAGATGCCCTCCTTGACCTTAGCAGAACTGAGACTTTGAATAGCGTGGTCAAGCGTTGAAAGGCTGCACTATAATTGTCCAGATTTTTCACGAAATTCATCATTTGATTAAGCTTGATATGAAGAGGAGGAAGAAGCGCCTGTTCCACACCTAGACTTCCCGCCATTCTACTTGTAGTACTTGGACACAGCTCGACACTCGCAGGGACAGAGAAAGCAACAGTACTTCGTGAAGCCCGCTTGCATACTTATAAGGAGTTCAATGACCTTGAAGTCTCCATAGAAACACTACTGGTACAGGATCTCCATACAACTCCTTCAGATGGATTGAATGGGTAATACTGCGGTATTTATTCCTATTCTACAGGAGCACAGACTTCAGACTTCGCTTGGAAGTGTAATTTTGAGGGATTGTGTTTGAATCCAAGGAAGGTGAACAAGCCAGAGACATTTGTGAAATAGCACAGCCTGTTTTCTATGTCGAAGAATGAGGAAAAGTCCTTGTTCCATGTCCTGAAACTGTCGTTCCTTTCATCTGCCCTGACCAAGTTCCACTGCTTAGACCGGGATACCAGGAGATCTGACTACTGCTTAGATATGTACAAATCTCGGGCAAGGTTATTCAGGTCTTTCTGTTTGATCTAGTGGGGCTCACTGCCACTTGCTTCTTAATAAACAAGTACATTTTCTTTAGAAGAGTCTGACTTGGCAGAATGTTTCTCTGAAGGTAATTCTTCAAATGATAAAGGAATAAGATCTTTATGTGCTTGGGGTGAAAAGACAGGGAGGTTATCTGAGTGTGGGATAGATCTTATAACTGAGTGGGGGGGGGTTGTGATATTTGATTTTTTTTCTTTTAGAAGAAGCATTGAAACTAGTTATATGCGTTAGACGAAAAGCAAAAATTATCTGCATGACTTTGTGAATCTATCCAGACAAATAGGGTCCAATAATTTATCCTGATCTCAAAGTAATGAAAGTAAACATTTCCCAGGAGAAAAGTAATTCTTTGGCGTTGATGAACAGTCGTGAAATCCCAACACACATAATGATTTTGCCTTGTAGATGCATCCTCGGTGTTTTGAAGTGCCTGAAGCCATTGTAGAAATTTGTATTAGTTTACAAAAATGTGGGAAACAAAACAAAAATCTATCATATATATGGTTATGTCTATGTGTACCAGGCATTCGAATTTGAAAAGGATTTTATTTCATTGCAATGAAATTTAGGCCGTAGGGCTGAGCGTAGGGTACATTTGGTAGCCATTACGTTATTTTTTTTTTAAACACAATTCCTAAAATTTCATATTTAAAAAAAAAAATACAATGTCCTAAATAGGACACATCTGGCAACCATTAATGCATTTTGAGTGACTTGAAATTGATTGAATCAAAGCTGAGAACGCCAGAATTAAAAACCAGTTGCCAAAATCCACAGAGAACAATCCTTGAAAACGAATGAAGCAACATTCGACAGTACTCGGGTAAATATAATATACAGTAAAAGTTAATATGAATTTTGGTAAAATTATCGATAACGCAAAACAACTTATTCGGAAATTTGAAAGATTTAATAAAAAAGATTGATAGACAGAACTTTAACAAAACATGTTTAAGAGAATTCTTGCGGCCTAAATACACCTCATATATATATATATATATATAGGGTGTGATGAGTAAATTCTAGATTTTTAATTTCGCATATGTGCGTTGTTTGTTTTTGATTTTGTCAATTGCACAGTATAGTAGAGACAATTAGGCGTGAGAAAAAGAGCACCATGACGCAATTCATTCCGTCAGAAATTTGGAAACGGCATGCTGTACTGCTTGGCATTCACACCGGAAGCTCCATTACGCATATTTCAGAGTGTTTTGATGACAATCTAAGGACAGTGCAGGGAATTCGGACATATTTGGATAAGTTTAATATAATTACATTGATACGGCTGCTCGAAAAACTCATTCTAATTGTTCTGATAAGAAAAGAACTCCCTAATTTTTTGGTGGGAGTCTAAAACACAGCAAGGGGGCCTACATCAAGTGCCTTGAGGAGATAGTGCTGCCTTAGGTGAAGAGGGTAGCTGCTGGAAGACCTTATGTCTGTCAAGAGGACTCTGCACCATACCACACAAATAGGAGAACCCAGTCATGGCTGTCAGACAATTTCTGCAACCATATCACCCCTTACATCTGGCCACATAACTCCCTAAACTGAAACTCCCTTGATTATTATATGTGGGGTGCAGTTGAGTGAGCGACCAATAAAATTCCTTATAACACCAAAGATGAACTGAAGGAAAGGATTATGGCAGCATTCACCAATTTAAACAAGGAGACCGTTCAGAAGAGCTGCAGGAGATTACGAAGTCGTCTGGTGGACGTGTTTGAAGCCAATGGCGATTTTATTGAATAAATTTACTCTTTATTATTTCAAGATATTTTTGTGTAATTTTGGTAAATATATCTGTTAAAATGAGATGTCAGTGTTATTTTCATTTCTGCGTAATTTCGACGACAGTTTATCCATTGCATCCTGTATATATATATATATATATATATATATATATATATAACATTCCGTCAAAAGCTTTGGTCCTTTCCAAAAGTGCAGTATGCTGAGATCACAAACGCATGACATCAAAATGCCCAATAACATCAAGACATCAAGAACTAATTTCCTGACAAATCGTATGATTCTGAGCTCGGGTTTCATGGTCACAAAGCGTTTGTGTGTGGAAGGAGGGAGAGAGAGAGAGCGTGCGTGTGTGAGTGTGTGTTTATAACCTGTAAAGTTTGGGCACTCCGAGGCGATGGTTAGCAAGCTTGTCTCGCTAGATCGAGTAGTGAGTTCGATCTTCACTGGGTGCCTCATACTTTCGGCCATGTGCTACATGTAAGCTACGTTTGGAAAATCACTATATTCTGTAAAATTTTGTAGTAATTGTCCTTGTAAAGAAGCCTTGTTAAATGGAATTGGCCTTTTATAGCTATTAAATCATTTTTTTTTTATTAAATATGATTAAATTTTCTCAAATGTCGCCATTTCTTGTATTTGTCTTTTTGGATCCACATAAAAGTATTTCTTCAGATGCAGAATATTGTTTAAAATTACAGAAATGTAGAATTAATTTTTTTTAAAAAAAGTGAAATATAAAGCCTCAGAGGACACGCCCTTTCCCCACTACGCTAGGGTCAGTTATTTCCGTCAATGCTATCGTCATCGATGTAGTCGAATATTGGCACAACAATCGCTGCGCATAGACTGACCGAAAATAAATGTTCTTTTTGAGGTTGGACTTCCGACTGGCGGCAGGAAATAATGACTGAATTATTTATGATTTGCGTCATGACCCGAATTATATTGTTTATGGAAGACAATCTTTAAGGAAATACTTATGGAAAGTCAAACATTTCTTAAAGTGTGTAAACAGCTTAAAATTATCCTGTTTCCTTCAATTAAAGTATATGACGCCTTACTTTGGCTCTTGTAAAATGACAACATTTCACTTCGCGTCTGCACGAATAATCTGAGGTTTTTATCTATACAATTAATTTTCACTTGTAAGAAATAATTGCTGAATTCCGACCACGATCGAAGCAAAAGACGCCTTCCAAAAGCTAAGTAAAATATTAAGAAACAGGAAAATTTCGTTAGAAACAAAGAAAATACTATTAAACTGTTATCTAATATCGGTCCTCCTATATAGCAGTGAATGCTGGGCAATCTCCTCAGAAATTAAGAGACTTGAAGGATGAAAAACAAAGAAAAGAGTGCTGAATATCAATACTCTTATACAGTGCCGGATTTAATATTGTGCTTAGGTGTGCCAAGGAGTCGCGCCTCCTTCCATGCCAGTGTAGGCATGCCAGGTCTACATCGTATAGGTCCCAAATAAGGTGTCTCATAACTTTATTAGCACACGCCTCATTTGTCCTAAATCCGGTGCTGCTCCTATATGGCAATGAATGTTGGGTAACTTTCTCAGAGATGAAGAGAAGACTTGAAGCAAGAGAAACAAAGAAAAGAGTGCTGAACTGCTATGTAATATCAATCCTCCTATATGGCAGTGAATGCTGGACAATTTCCTCACAGATGAAGAGGAGACTTGAAGCAAGAGAAACAAAGAAAAGTGTGCCGAAATGCCATGCAATATCAATCCTCCTATATGGCATTATAATGCATTCTATTATTTACACTTAGTCATATTTTCTCTCAATTTAAAAAATATATCGATGAATCGCGTGTTCCTTCAGGATGTGCTATCTTTCCTAAACCTCGTTCTTTTTTTTTTAAGCACTTCGCCCCAAGCAAAGCGGGAGTTTTACTAGAACGCAAGGGATTACTGAGAGTAAGAGTAAGAGTAAAGGGAGGTGTTTGAGGAAAGGATAAAGAGAAAAATGGGGGTCAAGGCACCAGAAGATGTCATTTGACATTACATTTGAATATTTGAAGATTATAGCTACCAGGGAAGCAAACAAGAGGAAGGGAGTTCCACTGTCGAGAAGTGAGAGAGAAGAAGCTGTTGGAGTAGAAGAGGCAGTTACATTTAACCGTTTCGACACTGAAAGTGTGGAGCCGAGATGCCAGCCTAGTAGCACGCTTAAATTCATGTAGTTTGGATATCAGAGCAGTTACAATGAAAATATTTGTAGAAATGATAGAGGGAGGCCACATCACGTCTGTGAGAAAATGACTGTCGTCAAGATGTCAGGTCAAAACCGATCACATTCCATATCTGTCTTTGGATTTTGTCGGAAACCTCGAGATGAACAGCGGGGGCACCAGACCATATATGGCAAAGCAATTTCCAAATGCTTGTTATGTAGGTCACGAGCTCAAGCGATATGGTGTTTCTGGTCAAATATTTGACAATCCAATCTAGTAGATTGTTCTAGTTCCACGTACTTCGAACAATCTACCCCGGTGGACAAAATAAAGGGTTCGATTCGGAATTTCAATCATTTGAAGAAGGCCGGAGCGTACAACGGCCGAAACGTTGTGAATATGGCAATGAAGATGAGGATAGCAGTCCTAATCATGTAAATAATGTAAGTAATCATAATACCTCATTTCAGAGATATAGACAGGTACAAAAATATTTTACTAAAATTATTATTTTTTTTAGAGAGCATCGTTTCTCAGCCGGTGTACCCGAGCGCACTAATGCACCCTAGGTGCGTCACGAGGTAACAGAAGAGAAGCTTTCTCTTATTATCAGCCTCTCTAAAAAAAAAAAAAAAAAAAAATAGAAAATTCTTTATAAAATCCTTTAAATGAAAACTATGCCGCTAATTTTCTTTGGGAATGCTGAACAAAAATTTCAGATTTTCAGATTTCATGACTAATTCTTTCCTTATTAAAATTTAAAGCGTGCGCCAGAATTTGTGATATTCTACAAGTGTGATCTAAAATAATACAAAAAAGTTACGAAATAATAGAGGAACTAAGCAGATATTTAACCATGAATCAACAGTTAAAAAAAAAACTCTTTTTGCAGACTATTAAATCTGGAGCTCTATCCTCACTGTGTACACGACGTTTGTGATCTTTTATCATACTAATCGAACCTTGGTAAATATCAATATTTTTAGCAGCTTGTTTTGGAGCCAAGGTCGTAGAATAGTTTTGGGGATCTTGATCCTTATTGGGGACTCTTCGTGTATGGTCAAGTGTCAGACTACGCCAAGAATTTAGAAAAATACCAAAATGGAACTGTCCACAGAGTATTGCCAGAGAATTGTTTCTCAGTATGCCATTTGGCTCAGAAAATAGTCACACTAAAATATTTTTACGTAATTGTCTATCACATATTTGTAAAACCCATAACATCATTAGGAAATTTTTTCTCTTTATTGATCCATCTCTAATTTAAAAAATTTACAACGTCCTCCGCAATTATATTTATATATTTATACAGTGGCCAGAGAAAAGTTTTTAGCCAGATGAAATAAACTATATCTAATTTCAAAATTTAATTACGTAATCCCAATTAACATAAGCGAACAGTATTTGGAATTAGTATGGAGTAGGTCCTCCATTTGCTAGTTTCAGAGCTTGTATTCGATTTTTCATGGATTTGATCAAATTATCAACAATTGTCTGAGCCACTCTTTTAGCAATGTTACTTTAAGGGTTGCCACTGGCGTGATTTTGGTTGCACGCTCTCAAAATCTTCGGCCAATGTGCTCCCAAACGAGCTCTATTGGATTCATGTCAGGATTTTGGGCTAGCCATGGCAGTGATTTGATTCCTTGCGATTCCTTCCAGGCCTTTGCTACTTTGCTTGTATGACATGGCGCTCCATCCTCTTGAAAAAGGTAGACATTCTTATCAATCTGATTGGTTTCAAATCGTGGGAGTAGTCATTTCTCTAATATTTGACAATATTTTGGACCATTCACCTGCTCGTCAACAAGAATCAGCTCAGATTTCCCTCCAAACCAGACAGCGCCCCACACCATTACTCCAATCCCCCCATGTTTCACGGTCGCCTGCAGACATTCAGTGTTCCAAGTCTCATTCTGATTTCTCCAAACATAAACCAATCTCGAATTAGAATATTGGTAGAATTTACTTTCATCTGACCAAATTACAGACTGACAAAATTCATAATCTTTGCTCTCGAATTCTCTCGCCCAGTCCGTACGCTTGTTCCTGTTGAAAGGGCTTCTTTCTTGCAATTCTTTGATAGCCTAGATCTTTCAGAGTCTTTCTCGCCGCATATGACGGCATTTCCATGCTGTTGGCGACATTTTTGACGTTCCGACGATGGTTTTTGATGACTTCCATATTTAGTACCCTTTTCGTTCGCTCAGACACGATACTTGGTCTTCCTGAACGTTGTTCGACACGATTATTAACCGTTTGATGATTAACCTGGAAAAGCCTAGCAATTTCTCTATTTGACTTGCCACACTGATGTCACCTTATTCTTTGCCCTT